>AWYD02001095.1:0-29548 GCA_000504365.2 Pseudocercospora pini-densiflorae CBS 125139
CTAATACTACGCTAGGCGCGGAGTTATATAGAGCCGACTATACCTTATATTTCTAAATATCCTTTATCTTTACTTATTATCTCTTCCTTATCGTCTTTATATACTATTATATCGCTATTAAATACCTTATTTAGCGAGACTTCTACCTAGTATATCTACTAATACTCTATAGTATTAAATTCGAGAAAATTCTAACTAGAACTAGCCGTTTCGAGGTACTCGTCTTTACTAAAGCCTAAATCGACTCTATCGACGTTATACCTAGAATACTTAAATATAGTATATACCTTATTACTAGTATACTCCTAAAGGTACTAGATAAGGTATTTCTCGAAGATTAGAAAGTAATCTACGTTAGTAATATACCGCTTAATAAACTTCTTTAAGAGATTAAACGTCTATTTAATAGGATTTAAATCTAGCGAGTATAGTAGTAAGTACTTAATATAGTAGCTAGCGTCTAGTATTAACCTTATAATCTCGGTACTATAGTAGATTAAATAGTTATCTATTATAAAGATTATCTAAGGGCTACTATCTAGTAAAGGAAGAATATTATCTACGAGCTAATAGAAGAATATCTTCTTCGTAATTAAGCTCTAGTAGATAGTAGTATAAGGTAGGTACCTATTAATAGTAAACGCTAGTAATATTAACTAGTAGGTCTTACGCTTTATAAAGGCTATATTATAATAATCTATACCTCGAGGACTCTAGCTATACTTTCGCTAACTAGTCTTCTAATTATAGATAGTCTCGTCGATAAATATTAACCTATCTATAGGCTACTTCTAACTCCTAGTAAGCTAGAGTACCCGTAGTACTAGATTACGCTCTTTCGCTACTCTCTAAGCCGCCTTATAAGTCTACCTATATTTCTTTAGTATACTATATAATATACGCGCTAATACCTCTATCTTAAATTAATCGAATATTATAAGTATTATCTCTACTAAATAAGCGTCTAGATACTTAGTAAGATATTATAGAAGCTATAACTCTTAATTAATATTTAAGAGCCTAGGTTAGCTTTACTTAGCGTAGTAATCGATATATATAGTACTAAAGGTCTCTTAATAGCTTCTCGTATAATATATAGTAGATTTAGAGAGCCTTATCTTGTCTATTATAGTACTAACGGATATCTTATTCTCGAAGTACTTAATAAGGCAATTAGCTATAAAATCGTCTATTCTATATAACCTTATATCGACAACGAGATAACAACGCGACGAGGCTTAGTATAAGCTATAGTAACGATAATAATACCTTAAAATAGTAGAAATCGATCTATACTATTAATAGAGACGATAGTAGTATTCCTAGAGGAATAAGAGTAAGATTCTACTAGTAAAAGAGCGGTCTAATACTCTACACGTGACGCGGGCTCCTCGGAAGCCGCGATGGCGCAATTCCCAAGGTTTTCAGCACGGACAGTAGCAAGGTGGTCGCAATCAAGGTTCATTTCTCGCTGCTTTCGACCACGTGCTGCCAAAAATACATGTACCCTTCGCCCTTGTCCAACCTCATCGTCATAGCGCCAAGGTGGGTGGATGTGGTTCGCAAGCGCCGAGCACAGTCTACACATTCGACTTCGAGAAAGGCGTTGGGCAGCATTTGTTTGCTCGACTTCTTGGTAGAGGCCGCCTCTGACTCTTGCTTATACTTTGGACCAGCTCACCGGAAGTGAATGCATATCAGGCCATCCTTCAGTTCTCGAAGCCGCAGCTGAATGCAAAAAGACCTGCTGCGCGTCTGCCCCTCCATCGAAGGCCTCGGAAACGCTTTGTACTTCACTCACTTGGAGGGATCCACCTGGTTGCGCGCAAACACTAAACCGTTCTCTGACGTACGCATCGCGGATCCCAGGTCGCGTGAACGGCTTTGTATTAGTTCAGCACAAAGTCTGCTTCGGCGCGCGGAACGACCTTCTAGAAGGGTGCTGAAAGTGGCATCGTACTCGCAGTCATGTCTGGCGCCTACAATCGAGGCGGGTACAACCCAGATGCTCTGCCAGCGTACGTATACACTCCTCTTGTCCTGCCTTTCCTGAGACATCTTTTCTAGCAGAATTCTCAGTAAAATGGTTATCATGGCGCATCACGCTGACAAGCATGTCCACTGGAACAGACACGCTGAGCCCGAGCAAGCAGCAGCAATGATGGGCAACCGAGACAATCGCAACAACTCAAGCGCGAATTACAACAAGCCTGTACCTCCCCCACCACAAGGTGTACAGAACCTCAGACCGTCGCATAACGATAACTACGGCCGACAAAGTCCTGCCAGTGGATATCAAAACCCCCAGCCACCTGGCGCATATGGCTCTTCGAACCCTCCACCACCACCGCCGCCGCAGAGTCAGGGAGGTTATAATGACTACGGGAGAGGGAGCAGCCCACGTTATGATCAATACAGCCAGAACCCTCAGTCTCCCCGCTATGGAGGTCCAGGTCAGGGCCAGCAGGGAGGCTATGGACAGCAAGGCTACAGCCAAGGGCCAAGTCATGCCGCTCCACCACCACGTGGTAGCAGCTATGGTGGCTTGACCTCGCCTCCTCCACCAGCAAGCTACGGGCAAGGGCCAGCGCCACAAGGATACCACAATCGCCCTCCAATTCCAGAACATCAACGACCTCCGACTGTCGCCCCTCCACCACCTCGTGATGGCAACGATCGGGATGCGCTGTGGCCGCTCTTCCTCCAAGTCGACAAGGACCGCTCTGGTCAGCTCACCGAGGCAGAACTCCAACGCGCGCTTGTCAATGGCGATTACACAGCTTTTGACTCGCATACCGTGAAAATGATGATTCGAATGTTCGACACCGATCGCAGCGGGACAATCAACTTCGACGAGTTCTGCGGATTGTGGGGCTTTTTAGCAGCATGGAGAGCGCTTTTCGACAGATTTGATGTGGACAGGAGTGGGAACATCAGCCTGAGAGAATTCGAGGATGCGCTGGTAGCATTTGGATACAGATTGAGCCCACAGTTCGTGCAGCTGCTATTCACAACATACGCGCGGCAACGAAGTCGTGGGAGAGGCGACGATGGAGAAAGAGAAAGGGTGCTTTCGTTTGATCTCTTCGTACAGGCTTGCATAAGTCTGAAGAGGATGACGGATGTATTCAAGAAGTACGACTCAGATCGTGATGGGTACATTACATTGAGCTTTGAGGAGTTCCTTACAGGTGAGTTGACTTAAGCGATGTTGTAGAGGAAAGAGCGACTGACTTGGCGCGGCAGGTGCGCAAAGTCTCTTCCTCTTCAACTCCATTTCCGCGCAAACGGACACGGGACTCTACTGAGCACGAAGCTGACTGGTCGTCAGAAATTCTCAAACAGAAGTGAGCAAGGCTGGGACTTCAAAAGATACTTAAGTGTCCTGGGAGCCAGCTCTGGTCGACCCCGGCCCGGTGCAACTTTGACAACCAAACGGCAACCGGCAATAGCACGATATCCTGGCCCTTGTCCAAACTCTGAGCGTGCGATGCCGACATCGGATTGCGCTTGCAAACACCACGATGGTAAGCAGAAAATTGTCTGCGATGGGAATAAATCTTATTCCCAGGCCACATGGAAGGTGCTACATGGCACGGCTCGTATGAGAAACGATCTTGAAACGTAATAAGACGGACGAGAGGAAGCATGAGTCCACACTTCGAGCGTTTGTGCAAAGCGTACACGCAGGCCGCATAGCAGGCAGGAAGAGACATTTGCATGGGCATACAGGTTGACTTGATCGAATGTGATACCCGAATGAACGAAAGCATACTGAAAATAAGTTTCAGCAGTCTCACTTGATTATCTACACTTCGCCTTTCATCTCCCAAGTGCCTGAACCCTCTTCTCCAAATCATCGACCCAGCCTTTCACAGTACTTCCATTCCTACCATTCGCCTCATCAGCATTCTTCACAGCTTCCTCAACTTTCTCCAGTCCCTCCCTCCACATTTTCAATTCCTGATCCATTTCTGCTTGTCTTTGCTCCAAGCTCTCTAGATCTGCGCTCGCGTTCGCTGCGGTGGTATGTAATGTCCTCAAACTCCTCAACCGAGTCATCAGAGCCGGTACAGTGGGTGAAAGAGATTGAAGGGTTGGAAGGAGAGTGTAGAGAGATTGTAAACGTGTCATGTCTTCGGACGTGAGGAGTGTAGGTGCTTCTTCATCTTCGTCGTCTTCGGCGTCGGAGGAGGATGGTTTGCCATTTGCAGACTGTTGCTGTAGATGAGCTAGGGTTTGCGCTTCGAGCTTCAGTTTTTGTATTCGACTTGAGATTTGTTCTAGGGAGCTGAGATTTGAGGCTGAGGTTAGGGTTGCGAGTTGGTGGTCAAGGAGTGTTAGGCTGGGTAGAATTGGTGTTGCTTGGGTTTCGGTGAGGTTGTCGAGCGCAGAAATTCCCAATGCGGATTCCAGAGCTGCGAGGCGTGTGTCGAATGCTGAGACACGGCTTAATGTTTGCTCGTTGGTAATGTCTTCTTGATCTGCTCCGGCTGTTGCTGGAGGTACTGTCGTTGGCGCGTCGTGAAATATGCTGCCATTTCTTCGGTGTCCTTTGCGTTTCGTGGAAGGCACATCGATGCCCGCTAGCAATTTGCTCAGTGTCTCGCAGTCATCAAGCGCATCTCCTTCCTCCTCTTCATCGTCGTCGCCCTCTGCCTCTTGCTTTTCCGCCTCGGCTTCTGCTTTGCATTCTTCAATCTCTTTCCTCAAGCGCGCGATTCTTGCCTCAAGAGTCTCGTCTTCGTCAATATCTCGTGGCCGACTGCGCGTTCTATAGCCTTTACGCTTTCCATCTACACGGTCGCTGATGTCTGTGCCTTTCGTGACTAGGCGACGACTTTGCTCTCCAAATCGACTGCGTGCTCGCTCTGGATACAGTCTCCTCCTGCTGACACCATAGCTGTCGGCATCATCCTCCTCTTCAGAAGTGTCTGAGGCCTCAGAGGGCACTTGCGAATGTGTCTGCTGCGTGCTTGTCGTAGTGTCTCCATCCGTGGCATCGCCCGTCTCGTATACATCTGGCGCAGTATCGTAGCCTGGAAGCTGAGCGAGCTTATGCGGTCCTTCGGTGGTCATATTTGCCTAGTCGCTTGGTGTTGATATCTTAGGATTGACCTCAGGTTTATTTGGAGAGCTCGGTGAACGCGCTCCACGTGTTGGTGTCACATCGGCGAAATGTTTCGCCGACGCATCAAATACTCATCCTCGTTCCTGCTTCCTTCCAATGCTACCTTCTCCACCAAGATCTGCTAAGCTTCTACGCAGATGTGCTTGATAGGCTTTGCTGGCTATCTATACTCTGCGTGATGATGGAAGCCGTGCAGCAGCCGCTCCTCTTGATACCTCACTGCTCATCAGAGTTGGCCGAGATGGCATGGAACCATGCATTCAGGCACAGTCGGAAAGCTTGAGCTCTCTGTGTGACTTCGGTCCTTCTCTTTGACGTACTCTCTGACCGCAGTGTACGCGCTTGCAATCGACACGCATAGACTGGACGTGTACAATGAAGGCAAGATGCAGTCTATTTATGGCCTCTGGGCTCGTCTCCTTGGTCATAGCCTCGTTGGAGAATCCAGACATACTGCCAACGCCACCGATGGGCTTCAACAACTGGGCTCGGTTCGAGTGTAATCTGAACCAGTCTCTCTTCACGGAGACCGCCGAGGCTATGGTCTCAAAAGGTCTGTTGGCCGCCGGATACAATCGAGTGAACATCGACGACTGCTGGCCACTCTACGATCGAGCAGCAAATGGATCCTTACAGTGGAATGAGACATTGTTCCCAGATGGCTTAATATGGCTCGGTCAATATCTGAAGAAGAAAGGCTTTCACTTTGGGATCTACTCAGATGCTGGCAACGAGACGTGTGGGGGCTATCCAGGTTCACTCGGCTATGAGGAACTAGACGCGAAAACATTTGCCGACTGGGGTATCGACTATCTCAAATTAGATGGATGTAATGTTTACAACAAGACTGGCCAGACGCTTCAAGAGCGCTATGAAGAGATATATGGCCATTGGCACGACATCTTCAGCAAGTCCGACAGGCCGTTGATCTTTTCGGAATCTGCTCCAGCATACTTCGCAGGACCGCCTCTTGATGTAGGATCAGTGAACTTGACTGACTGGTAAGCTTGTACCGCTATTATTTCTGTAGAAAGTACTTACTAGAAAATAATGTAGGTTTACGGTCATGAACTGGGTCCCGCAGAAAGGCGAGTTGTCAAGACACAGTCAAGATATTATCGTTCATCGCCTTTCCAAGACACCATGGACAAGTGTCATGGCGAACTATGACCAAGAAGTGCGAGTGGCGCGCGAACAGCGGAAGGGCTACTACAATGATCCCGACTTTCTAATCGCAGACGATCCACATTTGACTCTCAACGAAAAGAAAAGCCACTTCGCTCTCTGGGCGTCCTTCTCGGCACCTCTGATCATAAGCGCCTATATTCCGGACTTGCCTTCCGAGACGATCGAATACCTCACCAATAAGGACTTGATCGCTGTCAACCAAGATTCTTTGGGCCTGCAAGCCACTCTAGTCAGCCATGATGGCACCTGGGACGTCCTGACGAAATCACTCTCCAACGGCGATCGCCTGCTCACTATTCTCAACAACGGCAGCAACACGGCTTCGATTGAAGTGCCTGTCAACCGCCTGGGCTGGTCAATGGGAGCACAATATGCAAAATTTGGCATCTCGGGCAAACTTGTGGTTAAGGATCTATGGACAGGAAGGTCTTCCACTATCAACCCTGCCGAGCATGGCGCCTCGATCCAAGCTACCGTCCCAAGCCATGGCACAGCAGTCTATCGCATCAGCGTACACAATGGCCCTCGAATGTGGCCGAGAGTCACTCCGCGCAAATGGAATTGGATACCGACAGGTCTCCTGTTCAACGCTGCGTCTTTACACTGCCTGACGATCACTATGAATGGCACGGCGAGCTTTAACAAGTGCGATGGATCAGTTGAGCAGATCTGGCAAGTTGGTCAGAATGGTACGTGGATCAAGTCGCTGGACAAGCCGGGTTGTCTGACGGTCGAGAATGGTCACGTTGTGCTTGGACATTGCAATGAGAAGGAATGGATATACAGTCGATATGGTCTCATCCAGGAAACGAGCTCGAGAAAGTGCTTGACAGAAGGGAAGGATGGAGGTGTTGTGGTGGAGGAGTGTGGGTATCTTAGAAATGATCAGGTTTGGGAGATGCCGAGTGGGTGGCAGTTGTGAGCTCACTTGGATATTCACCTCAATGTTCGGCTGGTCAGAAGAACGAGATCCCAAGCATGACGAGATGAGAGCCGTCTATTGATGAAATGACGAGCATACGACTGTGTCCGCCCGTTTTATCTCACTCACTCTCCTCAGGCTGCAGGTAACATGGCGTGTAAAAGAGCGTGAGCACCTCGCAACCTCCGACCTCTCAGAGCGCAGAGCGCAGAGCAAGCTTGGCAGATGTGATCACTGACATATATCATGCACCTTATGTATACTGCGGCCTTGTGCCGTTATATATCCATCCAAGCCTCCTCTCGCAGCCACGATGTCCGCAGTGCAGGTTGTGCCCTGTTCCTTGCATTAGTGCTAGACCCAAAGGTGCTGCGCCTAGGCAGTCTCGAAGTGTGTGCGGCGCTGTGTGAATACGGCAACCTCGTGCCGTTTGATCTCGATAGTCTGCGCAGAGGGCCTATACTATCGATCGTAACGTACTTCATTCGCTTGACGTTCTGGCTTTGCCTCTGAAATATGCTGTGGCCTGGTGTCAAGCACGATGTGGAAATGTTCTGATCCGCAGCCTCGATGACATCTGGAGTCGAGTCGTCAATGAAGTCTTCGTGCTAGGGTATTCTGTAGGCTCACCTGGACTCGTTTTTGAAGCAACAACACCCGACAGCTCACTTGTGATTTGAATCGAATAGCACAACAGTTGAGTTCTCTTGGAAAATATCGCGGCAGAGTGACTCGACATGTAACTCGACCTGTCACGTAAAGAAGTGATTGAAAGATGAAGGAAAGAGAAAAGCTAGGTAATGCTTTGATTTTGTGGTAGATATGCGTCTACTTGTAAAATAGGTGTTGCAATCTCGCTATGCCCTCTAAATTCTTCAATTCTGCTCAGGATGCGGAGTGCCGGTACTCGGTCAGCTCGCATTCGAGACCAGCTCAAGATGCGTTGCAAGTGCTACGACATGCCTCGATGCTAACTTCTGCGTGGAGATGACCATGTGTGATCATGTGGGAATTTCGCTCAACCATCGTACGTGTTTTGATTCGTTGGGCTGAAGAGCCCCGGAAAGAGCGAAAGGTCCGCTGGATCGAAGAACTCCATGTTTGAGTCAAGGTCAAACGTATTTGGATCGAAAGTCGGGTCGAAACCTTGACTCGAATCGGTTCCAGTGGCGAAGTTGCCCGAAGCAGACTCATCGAAAGCATCTTCGCCGGGTTGAACCGGTCCATTCTGCTTGACCACATGAAGCTGGTTCGACTGAGTCTCTTGATCGTCCGGCTGCTCAATCTTGGCGGAAGGCGATTGTGTGCCCTCGAGTTCGGAGTTGACAATCTTGTCATCTTCGCAATCTTCACCGAATCGGCCACTGTCGTCTTCTACTTCAGATCCCTCGCCAAACAGACTTTCGTCATCTCCTAGCGGGACCATCTCCTCGGTAGGCTGAGTTGAGTCCTCTCTCAAGGTCGCAGTCGCCAATTCTGTAGTACTTGAAGAGCCCTTTAGAGTCGAGCTAGTCTGAGATGGAGGGCTGATAAAATTTGACATCTCGGCGACCTGTTGACCAACATCTGGAAAGAAGCTAGTCTGAGAAGTGAAGGTGCCCTGAAGTGTCCCGGGTGAACCCAAGGCAGAAGGATCCTCGGGAACTTGATTCGTCTTCGCCGCGAAATCGTGTTCAGAGGATAGGTTCTCAAAAGCGCGAGAAGCCTTTGGATGTATCTCGGCTCTGGTTTTCATGGAAGAGCGATGCGGAGATGACTTGGTCACCTTGCTTGGCGTCGAAGGACTGAAGAGCTTCTTGCCAGGAGAGCGAGTGAGATCAACGGTGGCCTGCTTCACAGGAGAGAACGTGCTTTGAAGATTCTTTCCAAACGGTGAAGAGGTGGCGCCCGGCTGCAGATGATTCGTGTTCAGGATATGGTGCATGTTGTGTCCGAGATCGGTGCGTGAAGATGTTGGCACCGCAGGTCTTGCATCAGATCTGGCACTTGGTGCAACTGGTGTAGGTGTACCCTCTTCAAATCGTCCAGTGCTGTACTGTCGCTGTTGAGGACGAGAGCGCGGTCGATTATCATTGAAATATCCTCCTGTCTGGGCAGCCGATGGCAAAGGCACCGGCGGCGTTGGCACGTAGGGCTGTCCAGGGAATGCTGGCGTTGAGAAGAGGCCCGCGGGCATACCTTGCTGTCCAATGCCACCGTTTGCTGGTCGAGGCGGCGCGATGGAAGGCTGTTGGTGCAGTAATGCGGACTGTCTGCTACCATGTTGCGGTGCTGAGGGAGCTACAGTCCTCGAAGCATCGTTCGACATGCGCGTCTGATTGTTAGGTATGCGCACGTAGCCTGGCGGCAGTCTCATTGCTGGTGCTTGGGAGGGCATGCCGCCATGAGTTTGCGATGATGCTTTGGTCCCAGTCTGCGGGACAGCTGGACTTGTGCCGCTCATTGCTGCAGCACTTGGAGCCTGCTGCTGACGATGTGTAATGTGGAGGCTGACCTAGAATGAAGAAACAAAAGTCAGCGACAGAACGGCATCAATAAGTTCGGGCCCGACCAGGTCTGTCAGAGAAACAATAGCTGATGGCACTTACATCCCAACCTAGGCAGACTTTCAGTCCGTAGACTGCAGAACTACCTGGAATTGGCGCGACCTGTCTGAAAGTCAGCCTCCACTGTTCTGATGTGGAAGTCCTGCTGGGACCTAGCTCACCTCAACGTCGAAGAAACCGTCTCTAATACATTTGCGGCTTGTATGGTACGGGGTGATACGGACAGAAGCTGGTACGACGAGGTGGAGTTGATAATGGGCTCTGGTGGGAAAATGCAACAGTGTGACTTGAGCTTGCGTGACAGGCCGAAACTCGTGCATTCGATCTTGAACCACGATGGGCTGCGGATTGTTGTGGTCGCTGGTCGGTCGCATGTTGGAGTTCATGTTGATTTTGGCTAGGCTTCTGCTGGTGGTTCTGGTGTATGTGATAGGACTTGATTTGTTGTTGGTGGTCGGAATGGGTGTGTGGAAAGGAAATGTTGAAGCTCTGGTGTAGGAAGTGCGGCTTAAGTAGGATTGCGAATTGCAAAAGTGAAGAAGCCGTGTACAATAGGTATTTTAGCTCATGCCTCTTATTGTCGAACTGCTGCATGGGCACCAAGTGAAATCTTACACGCCCTCTGATAGGTCTAGAGCGAATATTTTCGAAAGCTTCCTATTGTCACGAGCTGCCAATAAGACATGGACCGTGCGCACCCCAGTCACCAGCCTAGCGTTGCATGTGAAAGTGGGAAGCGGTATGGGCCACTCCTGCGCTGGTCCTGGGTGGTGCAAAGGGGCGTCCTCATGAACGGCGCTGTCGGTTTCGGTAACCAGGCTCGTACGGTACATTCAGTAGTTGTCCCATAAATCCTTGACATAGCCTTCTGTGAGCTCCTTGTCATCGCCATAGCTGTAAGAATGGGGTCAGATATCATGACTTTTCTCCAACGATTTGACGACTGCGCTACTTACTCCTCCTGCCATTTCGAGAATCCGCCATCCAGGACGTAGACCTTCTGCTTCTCCTCCGCATCCTTGCCCTGCAGCCGCTCGCGCTCACGCAGGTATTTTAAAGCGCTTGAGGGACCTCGCTGCTGAGAAAGGGCGCAGTGGAAGACAATAGTATCCTTGTCCTTCAGCGTTCGTACCAGCTCCGGGATCCGGTAATCGTGTGTGGCAGTAGGCACATTCTGACAGCCTCGAATGTGGCCGCCTATGTAGTCGCTGTCTCGCACATCGATAATCGCGAGTCCTACATTCTGCTCGCGGACTAATGGCGCCAGTTGGTGGCGCGAGATATAGGTGAGGTCTGAAATTGTATAGAGCGACATTCTGGACGTCCGGTAGTGCAGCCGCGGCAGATGGCGAGCACTATGGAAACTTGATAGCAATCCTTCTCCACCGACTACAAGTTTGTGCATGTATTGTCTCGTCAGAAGCTTTCGAGTCTTTGGCGTGAAAGAGGACGTAGCAATCTGTGAGCACTTGGGCAGGATTGAGGATGTGAAGTCCACTGCAACGACCTTCAGCCAGGATTTGATCACAATTTGATTGAGCACTTTCATTGATGTCTTCGGCTTGAGCATGCACAATGCAACAGGTAAATACAACCAGCGACCATACTACATGTCGATCTAGAGCTTCGCCCCTTTCCACTTCGGCTTCCTCTTCTCGACAAAGGCCCTTACGCCCTCCTTCATATTCTCCCCAGCCTGCAATCTCGGCTGCCAAACATCTAGCGCCATCCTCGTAGCATCCTCTGCACCCATACCCTCCCAGCCCAATTTGATTCCTTCCCGACTCACAATAACAGCGTCAGGGCTATTCGCCGCAATCATCTTCGCATACTCTACAGCAGCATCCACGACTTCTCCTTCCTTATCGCCAACGACCTTGTTTATCAGTCCCCAGTCCATCGCCTCATCCGCAGACACAGGCCTGCCAGTCAATGCCATCTCCATGGCTCTAGGTCGACCTAAGGTTCGAATTATGCGTGGCAGAGCACCCGCCGCAGCCACAACGCCGACCTTGACTTCAGGAAGTGCGAAAGTAGCTTTCTTCGCTGCGACGACGAGATCACAGTTGACAATCATCTCGCAACCTCCACCAAAACAAATACCGTTGACGGCCGCGATGACTGGTTTCCTTCCACTCCGCCTCGAGAGGGCGCCAAAACCATTGCCCGAGATGGACTTTGGCTGGTTGTTCTTATTCAAAGAGTTCCATTCTGGCAATCCAATCAGCATAACATGTTACCTCACCTCTTGGCCACTTTTCTTTCGTTCCTACCTTTCAAATCTGCTCCAGCGCAGAAAGCTCTACCAGTACCTGTGATTATGCCTACGACGAACGCTGGTTCTGCATCTAGCCAGCGCCATATCTTTTCAAGCTCTTCATTGGCTTCTGTGTTCAAGCAATTCAGGTCTTTGGGTCGATTTATGCGGACGAGGAGGACGCCTTCGGCTGGGTAGGAGATTACTGTGTGTTTGGTGGATGGAACATCGTTCTCGAGGTGTGGTTTCCAGCTTATGGGTGCCATTATCTTGGAGCTCTTCTGCTGGGATGTCTATGGAAGGCGTCATCTGATCGACGTGACAAGTACTCGCGAGCAATTCGCCTAGGCTGTCGACCGTCAACAATGCGCCTGAAGCTCAGTGTTGATTGCTTTGGACGTGGAGCTCAGCGGGGACGCGCTTTCCGAGCAACGCACGCTTGCCGAGGCTGATCAGTCATTCTTTGTCTTCTTTCAAGCAACTTTCATACGAAACAGCGATCTGTTCTGTACCATAACCTGATCTGCCGCTGTTGTGTGATTTGGACTTGCGGCATCGCAAAAAGCAGCTGGAGCCTTCCCCAGCCAGACTTGAGCCCTCCCAAGCAAAGCCAAGAAGTTGAAGGCTTCTTGAACCACATTCCGACGACAAATCCTCCCATCGCTCCCTCATGCGGGGCTAACTGGCACTGAGGCATCAGACGGGTCCAGAGGACAATTAGGTCGGCTCGGTTTGACGATGTCGTCTCTTGGAAGGCGTCTAACAGACTTATATACAAATTTGATCTACTCACAGCCAATCACAGCAGAGATATCCCCCATGGCGCAATTGGCTAGCGCGTTCGACTGTTACTCAACTGCGAGAAATGGTATCGGGAGGTTGATAGGTACGACCTAACTCTGAATGAAATATTACCTGCACTCGACTGACTTCGGCCACAGTTCGAGCCTATCTGGTAATTCTTGACCACCAATGATTGTGGCGAATCCAAAGTGTTCTAACATCAATCCAGGGGGAGAAAGAAGCATAATAGCCAACACCTTTTTTTTTGTGACTCTTTTCGATGTGAGGTAGGGAGTCGATCTTTTTGCCTCATGCGTCTCCCATCCCGTATTCGAGCATTGAACTGGCTCGAACATCTGCCTTTGGTATGCCACTGTGATGAGAAACCATCGGGTTTTTTTGATGTTCACGAACCTACAGTCAAGCCGACCCCATCAGGCCCTACAAACACGTCCTGTTGACTCTTCAAACTCCCATTCCTCACCACCAATACACGGACGACACCAAAAGACACCTTCGGGATCAAGACGATGCTTGAGTCTCAGCAGTCTCTGATAATGCTCACCCCAGAAGACTTCTGGATAGTTGGGATCCCACGGATCTGCTTCATTCAGATATGCGCCCTTGCCTGGGGAGTGCTCTCGTATGGCTTTTCCGAAGATATTGGTGTTACTATCCAAGATTTCTGCTTGACGAGTGAAATTTCGAGGATTCCATTGCTGGCCGGTCGCTGGATCGAGGTCAGTGACAACGGTCGGAGGATAAATGTACATCGGCGACTTACTCAGTATAACATACGAGTCCCGCCAACTCGGACTGACAGAGGTCGTTGAGATCTTGCTGTGATCTCTGAGCGCCGGTCCAGAAACGAATGTCGCGCCAACACCGATGCCACTCAGCTTCTCAAACGTCTGGATCAAACCATCTCCGTCCAGCAGCTCCTTCTTTGACCACAGCCGGTTGGTCAGGACATAATTGTAACCACTCTGAATCACAACACTTCCCATGATGTCCGCAACACGATCGAGATGGGCAGAGCTGTAAGATCCATTGAAACCCGTGGTAGCATTCAGCCTCGCAACAAAAGGTGCAAGAAGCTCATCAAGACTCTCCTTCGAACGATTATGTCCGAAGCCACCGAAGCTGAACTTCATCGGTCCACCATCAGCGACAAAAGTAGAGTATCCAGATCCTTCGAGCGACCCATCAGGGCTGATCTCTTGAGCGGAAGCGCTTGGACCGAAAGTGATGTATCCGTTGATGTACTTGTCAGACCAAGAGACCAACGCTTCAAAAAGATCTGCAAGAACTGAGAAGAAAGCCCTTCGACTCTCCTCCGAACCATCGATCGATTGGAATGCGAGCGAGAAAGTGTTAGTATCGAACATCGGATACGTCTTCAACGTCGCCGAGATCATGACTCCAAAAGTCGAAGAGCCGGCCTATATTACATATTAGTCAACATCCTCCAAGCTCAACTCACCTCAATGGACTCACCCCTCTCATAGCCCAAAACAACTCCTCATTTTGACACTCATTCGCAGTCACCAACTGTCCACTCGGAAGCACCACTTCCATCTCCAAAACATTATCAACCCCCAGCCCAACAATCGCACCCGCGGGTCCATGGCCACCAGAAGTCAACCAGCCTCCTAGTCCAACACTAGGTTCAATCCCACCAGAAACGACAAAATCATGCTCATCAGCGACTTTGTAGAGTTCTGAGAATATGACTCCAGAGCCGGCTTTGACCGCTTTGATAGGCTCGGATTTCTTTGAACACGACTTCGGCACAAAATTCTCTAGGACTTCGATATCCTTGAAACCATAGGTATAAATCGAGAAATCCCGCGTCGAAGATCTGATTCATCTCGTCAGCATCCATTCTCAACTTCTCGGCCATCTCCTTCATTCTTACCGTCCCAAAAAGTCATGTCCCGTATTCTTAATCCCAACCCTCAAATTATGCTTCCTTGCGAATTTGATACCTTCCACAACATCTTCCACCTTCGTAGCATTGACAACATATTTACTAAAAGGTCTCAAATCACAGCTCCCATTACCACCGAAAAGTTCGGGTGGTACACAAGCGTCGTTTTGCCAGAAGGGTTGATGAGCGCTGATCGCGTCTTTGTTGAAGTAAGCCGGAGAATGCCAGTCGTCTGCGACTTGAGTGCATAGTGAGGTGTTGTAGATCGGAAGGTTAGGATCGCAGACTGCGGCTGGAGGGAGAGGAGCGAGGAGAGAGCCGGAGAGGGTGGTGTTAAGGTCGCTCCAAGTTTGTTTGGAGGGCCAGCCTGGGGAGGTATAGGATTCTTTGCAGTGCCGATGATGGGGTTTCGCGTAACATGTTGTAATTGCTGCTAAGTAGAAGCAAATGTGGCTTAAGGGTCGCATTGTACGAGTAGGCAGGTAGCGAAGGTACTGAGAGGTCACAGATTCAAGGTCAAAGAATGTTGGCAGATAGTAATCGAAGGTCCGCTGCTCTGCTCTTCAGATTTTATGAACGTCAAGGGTCTTGGATAGGGTTTACTGTGTATTCCTTTCGACATCGCAACACCTCTTTGAACCCTGCATGTACATGTAGATGTTGTCGATGATCAACGCAGGCACAGCTCCGCCAAGCCCTCGGCGGGTTGCTCTGCATTCAGCTGCAAGGCTTAATCCCACCTTCAAGCTCGCGATCCTCTGGGAAATGACTGGAATAGCTGATCTGTGAAGTTGAACGTGTGGCGTCAGCAGAATGAGAGCGGAGACGAAGCTGATTCGTGACTGTAGACTGCTAGGTGTGTGTTGTCAGCTCTGCGGAGAGTGGAGCACAGCACGTCGCAGCCACGTTCCACATGGTACATTCATTCGTGACCGCCACATGAATATGTGTTACTGCCCTAGCTCTATATGTCGCACTCTCCACTTTTACATAGCATTGTCGCTATTCTTTCATGACTGCACACGGACCTTGGCATAGGGCTGGTGGTGTGCAACGGGCTTGGCCGGAGGAACGGCTCGCGCTCGTTGCGAGCGATCGTCGGCAGCGCATTAGGTAGATGGAATTCAGCAGCATACTTTCAGCTCTCGAAGTACTCGCTACGCTCATGACAAGCCAAGCTCCTTGTAGAAGGCTTCCGTGCTAGGTTCTCGGCCGAGAAATTGCTCAAGCGTAAGCATCTCGTCTTGAGAACCACCTTTCTCGAGCACAGTGTGTCTGTAAGGTAATTAGCTGCATTTCCGGATATTCTTGTATATCATGTGACTGACCTGTATCGTCTGCCCTCCTTCTTGTTCATTGGGTCTTTCTTGAATACAGTGTAGAACATGTCCGAGGAGTACACTTGACTTGACAGGTACCCATAATATCCGGCGTCGTAACCACCAATCAAGTGTCCGAAGGTAGCTTGTCCATTGCCCCAGTGCAGGTCTTCGCCAAGGGCTTCAGGTCCGTCTAATTTGCTGATCTCATGACGAAGCCTATTGTAGGTCTCGCTCGCATCAAGATTCTTGACCCACTCGTGATCAGGTGCCTCGTGGACAGTCATATCGAAGATGCCGAAGTGAAGCTGTCGCAAGTTGAAGAGCGCATCATTGACGTGTTGAGTGTTGATGATTGACTGGATGAGATCATCTGGGATGGTCTCCGATGGCTTCTCTGAGCCGCTAGCCGACGCCTTGTATGCCGCTTCGTACTCTGGCGATAAATAAGACCAGTGTTTAGAGAGTGATTTCAGCTGCGAAGGAGTCCAGCACCAGTTTTCGAGCATCTGAGAGGGTGCCTCAACAAAATCACGGACAGTGTTGGTGCCGTGAAAGCGACTATAGATTGTTCTCGAGACCAGATCGTGAATGCCGTGACCAAGCTCGTGGAACAACGTCACGACCTCGTCGTGCTTCAGAAGAGAAGGCTTCTTTGGTGATGGCTTACTGAAGTTGCACACTAAAGCAGTTGCAGGGTAGCGTCTCGATCCATCCTCCTTGATGAAGCCTGATTGGAGATTGAAGTTGGCAGCATGACCGTATTTGCCCTCTCTTGGATGCAGATCAAGGTAAAGGTAGCCGACGAACTCGCCACCTTCACCTGCATCATCCCACACAGCGAAGACTTGCACGTCTTCATGCCAGACGATATCATTGCCCTTGCCAGATGGCGAGATTTGATCGCGGTGCTGTCCTTCGATCTTGACGAATTGCAACCCGAAGATCTCCTCAAAGATGTTAAGCATTCCAGCAATTGAAGTCTCGAGAGGGAAGTATTCTGCGATCTTGTTCTGATCAAGCTGATAATCTCGCTCGAGCATGAGGGTATCGTAGAAGCGATGGTCCCAGAGGAAGTATCTGTCGTCTTTGCCAGTCACTTCTTTCTTAAGCGCCTTGAGCTTCTCGATCTCTTTCAATCCACCTGGGGCAAGTCTCGTACGGAGGTCGCCAAGGAAATCGTCAACAGTCTTTGGTGTCTTTGCCATCTTGTCCTCGATGCGGAAAGCAGCATGATTTGGGTAGCCGAGGATGCGCGCGGCCTCATCACGAAGAACGATGGCTTCCTTGAATAGCTCAACGTTGTCTGGGCACTTGTTCTCATTGGCGACGAATACCTGCTGGCGCACTTTCTCGTTCTTGCAGTATTTCAGCGTCGGGAAGAGGTCCGGATACTTGAATGTGAGCCAGAGCTTGCCCTCACTAGGTGTGCCGTCCTTGCCCTTCATCAAACCCTCCACCACATCGGCAGGAACGCCTTCCAGCTCCTCAGGAGTCAACCATATTCCGCCTTTCTCCTCGTTCAGGTTCTTCTGGAACGTGATGCTTAGATCGGATAGTCGCTTCTTGATCTCCTTGAAGCGGTCGCGCTTTGGGCCAGCTGGAATGCCGAGACCCATGCGAATGTAGCCTTTGTGATCCTTCTCTAGCAATCTTCTGCTCTCTGCGTCAAGGCTCTGGTCGTCCTTCTGCTTCTTGTAGACAGCGTCCACCAACTTGAAGATGTCCTCGCGCATGGATGCCTCGATGGAGAAATCGTCCATCTGCTTCTCCGCCTCTGTTGAGGCATCGCGAATTGCGGCATCTGTAGACACCGCCTGGTAGAAGCCTATGATGTGCGCCTCGAGCGACATGCGATTGTCATCTTGCGCGAAGGGCAGCTGCACATTCTTGAAAGTGGCATCTTCTGGCTTGACCTCGCTCACGATCTTGTCCTGCAGAGCCTTGCTGTTATCTATCAGGCGCTTCGTATCGGAAAGAATCGTCTCTGGTGTATGCGTGAAGGAAGGTGGCGCCTGCGGCGGCTTCTTAAATGCTGAACCCATACTGGTGCTTGTGACGATGGGGCGCTGTTGGGCGAAGCTAAAGGGAGCTTTTGGTACGACAAGTTGCTGAACGAATGCTCGCATGCGCGGGAGCACAGTGTATAGAGCCACAATTGCAGCCAGGCAGAGGAAGAAGAGTAGGATGGGTCGGCGGACAAGTGAGGTCTTTCGGCCTTGTGGAAGCATCAATACATCGGCGCCAGCCAGTGGATCTCAATGTTGGTTCGGGGAACGTTTGAAGTCCAACCGCAACGTGTCAGCCACGCGTGCTCCTGCTGATCCGCCGGACGTCAGGGTTGAAAAAAGAGTGAATACGATTACTGTATGTCTTTGGTCCCAAGAATCCTATTCAGCAAATACAGGCGTCTGGTATGTGAGTCTGCAATCGAGAGTGCTGACATCTCCCGCCATCCTCGGCCTCTTCCAACACTTTGAACCCCTCCAATTCAGCCACATCCCAAGAACCCGGCATGTCCCCAAAGCTGCTATATTGCAGGAGTCATGCATCAGCAAACGACTACGGATATCATGAGCAACATGAAGATCTAACGTTGGCTCAAGAGGTAGGCGATGTCCGCATATATTTCCTACACGCGACTAGCAGTGGACGCACTCTTGCCAAGGTTCAATGGAAGCTCGATTCGATCGGAGGCACGATGCAGCAATATCCCTGATCTCCTCGAAATTCCGGACATTTCTGCAGACGGGCTATCAGCATGCGTGAATATTATCCGCATCTGCAAGGCACCGTACTCACAGCAATCATATGCTGCATTAGCAAGCAAGAGAATCGTCTAGAAGTGAATGAACATCCGAAGTCTATTTCGGTCACGCTAGCCGGAAACGGCATTCAGCGGGGTCCTGCCTCTCCACCACGAGATCGCCTTCGCAGTCCATCTGACAACAAACAACTTGAGATTATCATTTCGCCCTTTGGCTTCTCAGTCGCCGTCAGTCGCCCTCCAGTTTTGGTTTCTTTGACGTTTGCGGTGCTGCTCTTGCCATGTCGTATCTCGCCGATCAACTCAAAGAGAAGGGCAACCTTGCATTTCGAGCCGGCGACTATCAAGAAGCAGAGAATTTGTACACACAAGCAGTACAGAAGTACAGTCGCAATCAACTCATCTTCACAAATCGCGCCAACGTACGGTTAAAACTGCAAAAATGGGATGATGCGGTCAACGACTGCCTAAAGTCGATCGAGATTACCGGGCAGGGTCAGAATCACAAGGCATACTATTTTTTGGGTATGTAAGGAGTCCGCTTTGGAGGCATGCTGTCATGATCTCACTGCTTTTCTTCTGACTAACTCTGTCTTTCTTTCCATTTCTTGCACACATTCGCCACTCCGACGAAAGGCTGGGCCAACAAGGCTGGGCACTCAACTTGCCAAGCCACCCCTGTCGGTCGTGCATATGCGATGGCTGACGACGTCTACAGCACAAGCACAACTGGCAATGCATCACCCACATGAGGCACTTTCATCAGCACTGACAGCTTACGACCAAGTCCTTCATCCAGCACCAGCGACCAAAGTGACATCCCAAGATCTTCAAACATTCTCCCAATTTGTGCTTCGATGCAAGAAAGAAAAGTTTCGAGCCCGCGATAGAGAGCGATTACGCCGACAAGGCGACTTGCGGGCAGAATACGAGGAGACTTTGGAGCAGAATCGACAGCGTGAACTTGACGATATCGCGAACCAATTGCATTCAGGACAACTGGGCACTATCGAGGCATCAGAACGCAGTCAGGAGATCAACTTGAATCATGAGAAGAAGCTTACCACTTTACGAACACTATTCGAAGCAGCAGATCCCAAGAACCACAAGCCTCGAGAAATTCCGGATCATTTGGTGGATATGATCACTTTTGAGCCCATGCATGATCCGGTCATCACCAAGAATGGCCACTCGTACGAACGCGCCACCATTTATGAGCATTTGAAGCGAACGCATACGGATCCTTTGACTAGAGAGCCTCTCAAGATCGATGATCTGCGCAACAATTATGGACTGAAGGCCGCTTGTGACGAGTTTTGGGAAAGTGGTGCGAGCCAGTGGATTGTTGACTGGTAGGACGCAGTGTCGACTCTGCACTGAGCAGAGTACCGAGCAATCGTATGGGGAACGTGGTACAAGAGGAGTCACCACTGTTTGATGAAGTGGCAGAAGAGGCTGGCCTCTCTTAAATATGGCTGTCACCTCGTTTTATCAGCCTGTCTTCCAGAGTCGATCGCTACGCGGCGGCATCGAAAATGCTATAAGCGGCCTTGCAATTTACATGGAGCCATAGCAGTCACGTCAGCTACGTCACACAACCGCGCACGAGCACCTTAAAGTATTGAGAGTGATTCCTAAAGGAGCGATCATGAATGCATTCAATATTCTTGTAGCCAATCGTACTACAAGCGACTGAAGATTTTCTGATAAGCTGTACACGCTACAGCTTCTCCAAGTCTGCCGTATCGGACTTCAGCACCTCCACCGGATACTGCTCCAAGCATTCATACCATCTGAGAACGCTCGATATCAAGAATGCCCAAGATCCCCATACGCAATGAATGGCGGACTGATATTGCGCCCACTGAGCCTGCTTGAGGCCAAAGCACGCAAGAAGCAGGAATCCAGTGGCACCACTCGTCTTCCACACCCCAATATGCCAGCCAAGTGAGCGGGGTGCCGGCTTCCACCACTTCTTCTGCGTCTCGATAGTGTAAAGAAACCCAGCAACAACGAACCCGCAACTCGCCACTAGCTTCGGACCCCAATACACCCCATACATGAGCGGCTTCGTCAAACGATCGGAAATCCCCGGAATCGACGCAACACCCGAGATGAAGAATATCAACGCACTCACAACCTGGATACCCGCCGCAATAAACCCAATCTCGAAAATATAATGCTCTTTCACGTCCTTCCATTTCGGCACCCAAACCCAACTCTTCGCTCCTCTACTCCGATGATGATGTTCATGTTTACAATCCGCTTCCACAGGTCTCAATCTCCAAAATACCTTCTCATTTCCATCTTCAGTCAATCTTCCATCGGTAACGGGTTGGACTTCCCATCCGAAACAGCCGACACGGTTATCGTTGAAAGATTCGAGAAAGAGGAAGATGTTGCCGATGACGAAGACGACGGAGCCGATGAATGCTGTGATGCCGCCGGCGTAGAGTGTTTGTCCTGGAAATGAAGTTGTTGGATCGTAGCCAAGAAGACTGAATGTTGCGGATATGATCCATAAAACGCTCCCAATTGTGAATATTATGGCGACCCACCTGAAAGCAATGGGTCAGCAATGGTCGAACAACAGGCACTCCGAGACGGAGCGCTGAGACAGTGCTGCCATCTCTGACACTGCTGGCTTAGTCTCTCCAGTCCGCTCGGAGTCAAGAGCATACTCACCAGGATATATTGCTCAATGGCCATACTGTAAACATCCTCTCAATCCCTATTTTGATCGCTTTGAAACTCCCACTCCTCGGCGGTGTATTGATCCTCTCATCATCCAACGCATCTTGCGTGACGACGAGTGTATGTCGTCCTTTCCGATTATCGCGCGAAGTCCATTTATACCCGAGGTGCGCAGGCAAGAAATTCTCATCGTCAACGGAGGGTCCATCTCCTCCGCCTAGGACTCGAGCTCGACTGTATGAGGCTGAAGTCGGATTGAACCAGGAAATTGCGCCGGAGGTGGCATCACTTTTACACTCGAGAGAAGGATCGTGGCGAAAGGGCTCCCAATCTTTTCCGAATTTTTGGGATCGGGTTTGTACACCTTCGGCGAGTTTTGCTTGCATCTCGGATGCGTCTATGATGTCTTCTGGATTTGATGAGTTTGAGACGGGTCTGATGTTATCATTGGTGTTCGGGCGGAGGAGGTTGTCGGTACTACTCGAACTATGCTGAGTACTCCTCTGGTGATGATCTGCCGCTCCATAATGGCTATTGCTGTTGGAACGGCTCATATTGCCTTGAGTTGCTGAGCTGGCGCGAGTTGGTTGAGTCAAGGTTGAAAGCAATCAGACTGTTGAAGCAAGCAAAGTCGAGCAAGCGAGGAAGCTGTGTTCAGAGATGTGTAGGAAAGAGCGTATTCGATACTTGCCCCAGTTGTGCAGAGAGCACTCTTCTACTACTTGATATCTGCGATTGCGTCTGCTTCGTGGTAAAAGTCGGTTGTCATCATACGATAGAAATTCTGAGAGAGAAAGTAAAGCTCATATACCCTACACATGATTCGCGCTTGCAGGCTTGGCTTTGCAGGCATTAAATTTTGATCTGATATTTTTGTTCAGCATGGCATCACTGTGATGCATTTCTTGTGCTCAGATCAAAGTGAAGTTGTGCCTTCTCTGTTTCCGGTCCAGATGTCCAAGAATGGTAATGCAACCCGGATCCCGGAGATTGGCACGAGATCAGGCTGCGATCATGCCTGCTCATCGTCGTCTTCAGGCTCGTTGTCTCCATGAGAATCTGTGCCTTCGCCGCCATCATTCCCATGTTCCTCTGGTCTATTGTCGTAAAACATGATCATCAGCGGGACGTTGTAAGTCAGGGCTCGACGTCGACATGTTGCCCAGATTGTGGCAAGTTCAAAAGGCATTATCGGTCCAGAAACAAGGGCTTCTAACCTCTCATCAATGTCTGCGTGGAAGACATCTTCTATCAGAGGCCAGATTGCGGAGGAGCTCATGGCGGGCGACTGTTTCGTTAATGCTCTCAACATCTCGGCCAGCATGGGAGCCTTCTCTTTATTGATCTCGTCCGGGATGCTGCGAGTGTTCCGTGCGATCTCTGGATCAACGAGATATTGAGCGACGGTACCGACTTGGAAGCGGAAGCGTCGCTCATCAGGGCTGATGGGGTCCTCGGCCATGAATCCGACAGGAATAGTATAGAGGCTCTCCTTGGTCCAGTGCAGCAGCTTGTCGCACCTCGCCTTCAACTTTGGCTTATTGTTTTCTGGTTTGGCTTGATAGAATTGGTCTAGCTCGACGTTGGCGCCATTGATTGTCAACTTCTCTAGTCCTTGAAGTAATCTCACAGGATATGTGTCGATCGAAAGCGTCGGATTGTCCGGATATATATCAACGTTTCGATCGTTTCGAAGATCAATCTCTAGAGACTTGACACAATTTTCGGGTGCCAGGAAGACACAGAGAGCGTAGAGAAAGTTCTCCAGGGCAGCTGGACGTATCTCATGCGAAAGCATCAAGTTCTGTGTACATATCTTGATGCTTGATACACGTTGCAGAAACAATGGAAACTTGAGAGGTGACTTGTCGAGCATGTAGTGTGCTCTGTACTCGCTTCCAGCTCCGTAACTCCTAATGTCAGTCCCGGCACAATGCGACTGGAGCACGTGTATGCCATGCCTCTGGAGTTTGAGGTCAAAGACGTTGTCGTCGTATAGAATACCAGTAGCCTCCTTGTTGATTCGCTTCGAAACCGCTAAGACTTCAGGCCAGCAGGAGAGCATACCAGGCCTCAGCAGTAGCAGCTCTTCGTACACAGCATTTCGCATTTCAGAGGAAGGTTCATGAACCTGAAGGGCTTATCGGCAGCATTGTGGGTGGACTGGTGGGGTTGATATTGTTCAGGGATTCTCTCATAGGGTTTGGAACACCAGCAGTGTCGACGTGAGAAGGACATGATGATGTTGTTGATGCAAAGTAGGATGATGGATGCATGAGAAAGAGCGATGAGGTCGTTGTGGCGCTGAGAGTTCACGCTAGCACGGATTTGGGTGCATATATATGCAGCTCGTTCAAGAAACTGGGACCATGTAGGGGAAAAGTCAGCTCCGCAACCATCTGCTATTGCTCAATCTCTCTAATCGAGTTCCAGCTCCTTTGCAGATCTCAAGAAGGACTTCACTGTCCTCCATGATTCCTCAATGAGCGAGAATGTGCGCCTCCACTATCTGCCGCCATCGAATATCCCGTGTGCCCCTCAAGTCTTAAAGGCGCGTCCACACCGTACACAGTGAGTGACAAATCCGGCCGCAATCATTTTAACCATGCGCTCATCGCAGTGTGGACAGGTGAGATTGGCCAGAGACTGCCGGCCAAGGATGGGATCAGATGCCACGGCGGCGAGAGCGACGTCTTTGGAAAGCATAGGTTGCTTGTCCATGAGCTTCGAAAATGGAGAGTCCTCGGCTTGCTTGGCGAAGAAGACATCTGGCTTGCGGAAAGCGGCCTGTGCAATGTACCCTCGAATCTCAGCCGTTGGTCCTGGCGCGTCGTAAGCGACTTCAGCAGCTTCTGTGAGCTCCTGGAGCTTGTCAGTATGAGGTCTTCGTTGTGTATGGTCGAGCTCGCTTACCTCGTTGTCTACGTAGTTGTCGTTCAGACAGCGGTCGACCTTCTCCGTCGCGAGCTGGTGCAGATTTGGGATGTCGTACTGTTGTCCTAGTCAGTACCAGATCCATTAGCTTCCATCATTCAGCTCACCTTGTCCGCAATGATTGCAACCTCAACATGAGCGCAGAGTCTTGGGGTCTTGGAGAGGCTGAAGCAAACATCGTAGTCGAAGTTGTACATGTATTCGACCATTGCCTCAACAGCAATCTCGGGGTCTTCAGAGAGGTCTATGGTGGCAGTATGCGCTTCTTGAAAACTTCCGCTGCAGGCTTTTCCGAGGACAGAAGAGTGCAAGTGCAGGATGACTCGATGCACTTCCCAGCTTCGATCGCCACAGACAATTGTGAAGTCGCTGAGAGTAGGCGCATTTTGTGTCATGTTCGACAAGCGAGAGACGAAAGATTGCGGCACTTTATTGATCCATGAGACCTCAGCGGCGGTTTCTACACGCTGCTGCTTTCGCGAGGCTCCAGTGATGTTGTAGCTCATAATTTCTGCGCAGAGAAAGAGAAGCGGCGCGGTTGTTATGAACTATGGAGGTGTCGCAGCACGCTTGCCGATGTCTTGAGCGACTCAGTACTGTTGCAGAGATTAAAGACAAGTGTAAGACTTTGCAGGATGTCACAGCGACTCTCGAGTGCGATGGAGCGGTCGGAGGTTGTCGAGTGTCGTGGTGCATGTTGAGAAGAAGTATAGAAGTCGGAGCTGAAAGTTTCTAAGGTGGTGCACACGGCAGAGGGAACAACGTCCGTGCGTTTCGGGCGCTAGTGCTAAATTATGCTTGCAAAATACAGCATGTGAATAGAAGTTTCATGACTCGTGATTTGCATGTGATACTGCTACCTGAGCACATGCCTTCTCTCTAGTGTTGTGTCTTCCAGAAGCCAAAGAATCTGATGAGTAGCACCGCTGTGCCGGCACCATGGAAGCAATCGCAGGGCTGGACTCTTCAGATTCCAGCCGGTAGTCGAGTTGACTCCGATTTGCTAAGAGACTAGAAGAGGCACAGTTAGCATCGCTTGGCGTGGAATTGCGAGTCTCGTGGAGTTGATGAGCTTACATTTCCAGCGATTGCCGCAGACCGTACACTCGCAGAATGTGGTAAGCGGTTCATCAGCGGAGCGAGTCTGAGCCTGGCTGTAAGCGACTTTCTGTTGCTTACACTTGCCGCATTGGAAACTGTTTCACGCTTAGTCAGCAAGTGTCCGAAAGCAAAGAAACCCTGCGCTTCCGTCGAAAAGCGACGAGAGCACAGGGCGGAGATGGAAACGACTGGCGTAGCATTACGTACGTCGTGGAGATGGCTTTCTCTTCTTGAGCAGTCATGGCCTTGTTCATGTTTTCCTTCTCGAGAGCCGCGTCCTCCTTTCGCATCTCTTCCGACTTCAGCTCATCTGAAGTCATGGCGACAAAGCGCTTGGGTGTGATCTTCATGGTGTAGACGTCTTTGCGGAGAAGAGTGTTGCCCTTCATCTTGAGATTCTGGTACAGGCTGCGCATCTTAGCCTTGTACTCTGGGCTTGTCTGGTTCTTGAAGTGTTCGAATGCAGCCACCTCAACCTTGCGCGCGACGTCGAAGATGGCGTCTGGCGACTCATCGGACAAGTAAGCGATGCCGTCGTACATGAGCTTCAGACATCCATCACGTGCTCGATCGCCAGTGACCTCGTGATCAATACCGTCAGTCTTGGTGTTACGCTTTTCCGGATCCACCTTGTTTGCGCGTTGCTCCTTCTTGATCTCAGGCTTCGACGCTGGTGCCGGGGAGTTTGTCCCACTGCTACGACCGTTCGTGCCGTTGAGAGCTGCTTTGCCGGCAGGCGCGGGGCTCGCTGTACCATCTGGCCGCTTCTTCTTCGAGTTGACCTCTTGCTTCCACCGGTTGACAAGGGTCGTAGCTGTCGAGGCGACTTTGGGGTCCTTGTTCTGACGCAGCTTCGTGACAGCGACTCCGATCTTTGATTGGCGAAGTAGATCTTCAGTGGCTGTGAACTGCTCAAGAGGTGCGAGAAGCTGAAGAATGGTCGCTGAAGTGTCGCCAGACTCGATCGCCTTGGAAATCTGCTTGCCAGTGTCGTAGAGCTGCTTCGCATCCATGCTCGCCATTTTGTGGGCTGGCGAACCCAATGATGAGCGTGGAAGGTCTGGTGTGGCGAAGGCGATGAGGTATAGCGATCGAGCGAGCGACGAGCGGTAGGAAGCAGGCGCAAGGCGTGAGGTCCGAAAGGGCGATGTGCGATGTCTTGCGGTCAAAGAAAGTGTGTTGGAGTTGAGGTCGCGATTGCCCGCTTTGAGCCTGGAGAGTGGTCCAAGCTCGTTTGTCGCGTGCGCGTCGGCCCACCTTCCGCTTGTGACAGCCGGCACGGAGGTGAATGTTGGGCGGCAGTGTATTGTGTTTGTGTGAAAAGATGTGTCGGTATTGCTTATTGGGTAAAGAGTGCCTTGATGGCCTGATCAGAAGATATGCCGATTCGGCAAGAACGAGACAGCTGTAAGCAACGATAATGATACGAGCGGAATGATAGCTCCGTCATTTGCTCACATGCGACAGCAGCAATCACTTTCAACGGACACAACAATGCAGGCCATTGTCACAGTGGAATGCGCAACGATCACACGCACCATCTCCATGCCGTGGTAGTCTGAGACAGTTCTCCACCACACAATGTCTGGCGAAGAAAGGTGGCAAAGCCAGTCGGGAAGAGAAGAAAGCAGATCCCAAATCATCCAAAGGGGAGGCGGCCACTGAGGATCCATATGACTTCTCTGCCCTCGAAGCAGATATCGCAAGTACTCTGGAACGGCTAAAAAATGATCTATCGAAGCTTCGAGCAGGAGGACGATTCAATCCAGAAGTGGTCGAGAACCTACGAGTGCAGCCAGACAAGGCCAACAACCAGACTGTCAAGCTGAGCGATGTGGCACAAGTCATACCGAAAGGACGCACAGTGCAAATATTGGTTGGAGAGAAAGACGTAAGTGACAAGCATTTCAATTGAGTAGGCCGAAGCTAATCCATCGAGCAGCATGTCAAACCTGTCTCGTCTGCGATCCAATCCTCGAATCTCTCCTTGACACCACAACCCGATCCTACAGGGCAGAATCCTCTGTTGTTGATACTGAACATCCCGCCTCCAACAGCTGAGTCTCGAAAAGCTGCTGTGAACGAAGCTACCAAGGCAGGTGACAAGGCAAGCACGAGTGTCAGAGACGCAAGAGGAAAGCAGCAGAAGAAGTTGAGAGCACTGCAGTTGAATAAGTCTGCGAGGCCAGATGATCTGAAGAAGGCAGGAACGATGATGGAGAAAGTGGTTGAGAAGGGAACAGCAGAGCTGAAGAAGGTCGTGGACAACGCGAAGAAAGTGCTAGAGAGTGGTTGAGATATGCGAACTTCCGATTAAAGGCATGTCCGACTCCAGGTCATTTCACTTTGGTCTTTCGAGCAGCCACTTCTACGTGCTGATGGCGCAGAGCGATCACCAAACCAGCCTACACGAATGCGCCGGACACTCGACATGGTCAACTCGTGATTTTGGCTATGAGAGATACACCGGTGTTGATCTTGGAATTGGGGCGGACCTTCAGAAGGGAAAAGTAAAGACCAATATTGAGCTCGTATATCGCAAGATCAACGCCAATAACGTTACTATTCCTTGTTGACTAGAGGCAGTAGAGTGTTATGGCCGTTCACGAGAGACCCCATTCACTTCCACTCCCGAATTTTTAGGCACCCGCGGAACATGAAGTCGAGCTGAAGAGGGCTTTCGCAAAACTCATCTCCTCGGATGATCACACATCACCAACACGCCCTTGACTCCTCGTGGAAGTCATGCCGAACGACATGGAATCTACAGCACTGTTCGCCGCGATCGCAGCGTAAGTCTTCCTGACACTCTCCAGCGCTCTCTGACCATTTTAGCTGACTGCTTCAGGCGACTCGACAACCAAGCCTCCACCGATATCGTGGTCGAGTGCCAGGAGTATCAATGGACAATCAATCGACTCGTGCTGATACTCAGCTCGGGTGTACTTGCTCAGCAATGCCGCAAGTCTGAAGAAACCATTGATCTCTCTCAATACGAGCCCTCAACTATCAAGGCGCTCCTCGACTTCTGCCGAAATACACAACACTACGCACCGGCTGAGTGGTCCTACGAGGAAACAGATGCACCACCGATGCAGATGTCAGCAGCTGTGTTCCACGTCCGAATGCTGTCCCTAAGCTACGACCTCAAAATGCCAAAATTGTCCACTGCCTCATCCGATAACCTTGATGAGCGTTTCCTGCCACAAACTTTCGACGTCTCCGAATTTTGCGATGCTGCAAGGTATTTCTACGATTTGAAGGGCGCGAACAAGCTGTTCACAAGAAACCCATTCAGCATGAAAATTTATCAGGAACGAGAGCTCTTCAACAGCGAACTCCTACTCAACATCCTCCACGAACATCCTCAATTCGCAATCGACATCTTACAGACCTCGAATGCCGAGATCCGCGCCGAGCTCGACCGAACTGCCGTCGAAGATCTGAAGCCAGAAGAGCGCCGCTACTTATGCCCGAACAGCATCGCCATGGAAGGCGACCTCCACTGTGACTTCAGTTTTGTTGCAAATCTCAGCAAGATGGCAGATTCTCGTGACAAGAAATGCAGCTGTTGTCCTAAACGTATCAAATGTCCAGGTTGCAACCAAGTCTTCTCCATGCGCACATGGGAACATCATGCCGAACTACTCGACAGCGAAGGTGTGCTCAATCATTTACCAGAATGGCCATGTTCTACCCACGAGGAAGATATCATCGAAATCGCAACACAAGAATACTCTTCCGAGGTAACGGTCGCCATACCCCGCGACATGGTTGCGGCGCAATTCGGGTAAATACTCAAATAGGACACATTGGCATGGTAATTACTCGGATGGGAAGAGGCTTACTCGGATGGGACACATTAGTATAGGAATTACTCGGATGGGACTGTAGCACATTGGTATAGTAATTACTTAGATAGGATAAGATTAGTATAATATTTACTTAAATAGGACTAGATTAGTATAGGAATTAC
>AWYD02001096.1:0-68351 GCA_000504365.2 Pseudocercospora pini-densiflorae CBS 125139
CTATATTTAAGAATAGTAAGACGCGTTTATATTCCTCTAAGCGCTACTACGCTCGTACCTAGATCCTTATAGTATAAGGAGCGCCGTTTATTTAAGATCGAGGCGATTACTCTAACAACTTATTTAGTAGTAATATAGTAAGATTCCGAAGAACTAAATAAGCCCCTTTAAACCTAAACGAACTTCGATCTAAACCTATACGTAAGTCTAAGGTTACTAGTACCTTAGCAAGTACTAACCGAGCTAGCTTTACTACTATAGGCAAAAAATAGCGAGTCGTTAAGGAGCTCGTACTCAAAGACGGATATAAAAAGCTCGTCAAGCCCAGCGTGGGTATGCACAAGACCGCGTTTCCCAAGACACAACCAGAACTTGAGAAAATCGGTGTACGCTTCGATTTTGCTGGCACAGTCGAGGAAGGAGGCAAGAAGTTCCATCGGTTCCAGGTGCAGGTGAATGCAGGAAACAAGATCCCGACCTCTTGGAAGGAGTGGAGGGAGCGTCATGCCAGAGGGACTCATGCTATAGTCGCGACCGTTAAGATCCCCGATGGCGGTACTAAGAATGATGTTGCTAAGGCCCTGGATGACGTTGAAGACGAGATCGATTGATTGAAGTGACTAAGAAATGCTTGAGTTATTGTCCGTATGCGGCCGGGATCTGAGATGGACACTCGTTGATTGACAGAGGACTTGATAGCGATTTGCTGTGCTATGTTAGGAGTTGTTAGATAGCCATGAGTAGAAGCCAAAACCGGCCTGAGCTGAAAGGACTCCCATTCTTCTATCTGGTATGTTGCATGCTATATTGCACCAGCTAACGACAGGCTATACATTATATCGACTCAATAAGAGAGAAAGTGTCGGGGGTATCATTACATATATACATTCTGCAGAGCCAATGCCTTGAGAACGTTCTACGACTTCGCCACGTAGCTTCCACTCGCAAGTTTCCGCACGGTAGGCACAGCTTTCCAGCTTGATGCTTGAGTCGCCTCGTCGGTGAAGGGATCTGCACCATCGGCGGCATGGACGCTGACCGCGAGCCCACTGCCAAGTCCATTGGCGCCGTCACCAGTAACTTCCCATCGAGCTTCGACATGGCCGCCAGTTGCCTCGGATTCCGTGGCGAACCTTGCGAGGAGCTTCTCCGGTGCGCCGCCGGGTCGGACGGTGATGTCGCCGAGTTGCCAGAAGATCAAGTTCTTTTCTCGTGCGAAAGTGCCGACAGGTCTACTTTGACAGCTTGCGGCTTTGGTCCCCTCCAGTGTGAATGCGATCGTGACGTTCGAAAATGTGATGCTTTCAGCTTGCAGGCTGAAGCTAGGGTGTAGAGAGTAGCTGACGATGACAGATGCCTGGTTGGGCTCTATCCTGAATGCTGGCGTTAGAAGTAATGGAGTGTGCGTTGTCGCGTCTTCGTGTCGAAGTTGATACTTGAAAGCGATCTGTGTTCGTGTGATGTTGGCCAGATTGACTGCGTATTCGCCCTCTCTTCCGGATGACTGAGCGATGAATGCTGGGTTGGGCGCGACCTTGTCAAGACTAGCAAAGTTCTCTATGCGAATAGTCTCCTGGCCAAGCGATGTGGAGAAATTGACGGAGTTGTAAGCCAGAGCAATCTCTCCGACAAGGGATGAGCTGACGATCTGTCCATGCTCGAAGCGAGCAGACACTGTCTCGATGATGGAAGAGTTCAGACCTTGCTCTTGTAGTTCCGGGTGCTTCATACCATGGCTTGCAGTACTTTGCAGCGACCGCCCTGATCTTATTGATTGGTTGTCACCGGTGTAGTCGGAAGTGAGAGGGACCGCACCAGTTTGCAGTGGTGATGTAGCAGCGACTGGACTGAAAGGTGAGAAGGCTGTGCTCGAAGATCCAGCAGGGCTGAAAGCGCCAGATGGGGACTGCACAAGATTCGATGTCGAAACCTGAGCAGGCGGCTGTATTGCAGGAGCTGTCGCAGCCACGGGTGCCGGCTCAACCGAACGTTCAACAGTCTGAGGAGTAACGACACTCAGCTGCTCGGGTGCCGAATCGCCAGGCGGACCGTACGTGCTTACTATAGCACTATTACGAGCATCACGACGGCCGCGCACTGTGCCAGCCCTTCGCGCATTAGGCGGTGGTGCTTGCTGAGAGCACAAGTCAGTGAACGAAAAGCTCTTGAATGGATCACTGTACTTACCAGTTTGCCTGCCATATTAGCAAGAGCAGCTTCGCCACCTTCCTCTTGAATAGGCGCGTTGCGGATGTTGACGTTAAACTGTGGCTGTTGCGCTTCGCCAGCCATCTCAGCATCTGCTTGGGCTTGCGAGATCGGGTCGAGGTTTTGCGGCGGCACCGAGAACCCTTCGCTGTCTCGACTAGGCTCTGCAGCCGATGGATATGTCGGAGCCACTGGCTGCGCGGGCTTTGGTGGCTCTAGACCAGCAAGGTCTCCCTGGTGGCTACCATTTGCGAATGATGGAGTGAATGAAGGTGCCGTCGGTGATGTCGCTGAACCGATACCATTTGTCCTAGGAATTGGATCCAATCGTGGAGGTCCTTGTGACGAGCTCGATGTCGCTTGACGAGATACTGGCGGCTCAAGGACTTCGCTCCCCATTCTAAGCGGAGAGTGTGGCCTTTGAGCTGACGAGCTCTCTTGCGGCGGCTCTAGAGCCTCCGTGTAAGAATTTTTGTTCCTGCGGAGCGCACCAAAGGGTGATGATCTGGGCTTTCGTTCGGGTGATTCGGATGTCGTGGGCAGCTGCGCCGGCATCTTGCTACTTCTCTTCGACATGACTGTACCAAGTCTTCGGAGTCCTTTCAATCCGCCCTTCTTTTGAGGCTCAGGCGTGCCCGCGGACGCTTGGCTGGCTTCATCTGGAATTGATTGTATCGGAGTCAGACCGCTGCTGGGTCCGCTAGGTCCACTGGAGGAAGCACCTCGAGACGGTGTGGGAATGCCTGGCATAAAGCTCATGCGCTGTTGGCGACTCACGCTTCCTCGTCGTGCAGATGCTGCTTTCAACGCAAAAGTCTTGATCTCATCCGCAGTCTCCACATTCAGTAAAACATTTAACGAGGACTCCGCAGCCACCCGATTCTTTTCCATCTGATCGACCTCCAAGGTCACATACTGCGTCAAGTGATCGCGCAAAGTATTGACGCGGGTCTCATCCAGCGCTTGTAGAGTCTCAAACACATAAGGTGCCTGCGAGTCCCATTGAACCTTCGCTTGATCATAATCTGAACTCGCATTTGCGACCTTGTTCGCATCTGCTTTTTCGCCCTTGCCCTGGAGCTTCAATGTCTTGTCCTGAGCCTTCTCCACCTCTTTTGCCATTGACATCAAGTTTCCCTGCATAGTCGTCATGGCCTGCATCTCGCGATTCGTATTGGCAAATTCTCGTAGTGGTCTTTCGACGTCGACCTCGATCTTCGATCCGAGCCCTTGATGCGAATCCGCCAAGCTGCTCATAGAGTCCGTGAGCGCGTTCCATGGCACCGAGAAAATGCTATTCCATCATCAGTTCATCCATGCGATCGTATCTCGTATTCCTCTTCCCATACCCAAGGTCCATATCATCAATTGGCTTGCGCGCAAGCCTTCGCAGACCCGCCGCATATTGTTCCTCCAGCCTACATCTTTCCTAGCACTTCCGGTCAGTCCTTCGTCGCAGAATCGCGCGCATCGTGGCTACCACTAACTGCAAGCCAATCCGCTATACTGGTATTCAACCTCTTGATCTGCGCTACGCGATCATTAAGAATATCCACAGCCTGACCCGGCTGCACTTTTTGCTACACCCAAACATACTTGATCAGCCTATGTTTCCATCGCACAGAAACGAATGCAAGGGCGGGCCGACAGCACGAGCAAATGAATGCTGAGAGCTCCACCAGTGCCAGAATCAAGCTTACCAATAAACCCGGATAATCCGTTCGTTCCATGGTCGTAGCTCTGAGATCTCCTATGCAATGCTGCACAAACGAAAGGCGCGCAAACGATACTGCCCGAAAGAGCCGATGGTGGTAAGGTAGAGTGTAGTGATACAAAGAAGCAGAGCAGAGATGGCTGGTGCTAGAAACACGCAACGCACGTCAAGATGCCGCCGCGGCGAGCGAATCGGCAAGCTCGGACGTCAGGATGGTTGTGGTATAGCTTCCTTTTGAGCACTATTACTCAGGCACGGCATTCATCTTACATCACCATCTACATATCCATCGTGAACGTGCTTTTGGAGCTACGTCCATCGCGATACTGACGGTGAACAGGCGCATAAGTATTGATAGCGCCATGTGACCAGAACAAGACGCGTACCACGAAGCACTGCAGCAAGCTTGCTCGAATCGAAACTTGGAAAGTCTCAACAAACCTTGAAGTCAGCCACGTGTGTCAAGATATATAACTTGGAGCTACATCAAGAAATCGCAAAGGACTAAGAAGAGGAAATATGGAAAGTGTAATGTGGTTTGAAAATTCTTTGATTAGGTGTTATGCTAATTTACATCTCATCAATTTCATATCCTCATCATCAGAAAGCACCCAAACTCCTCCGCCATGCTCAGTTTCGACATGTCAATAGTGTTTCTGGTATTGTCGCAACCCATTTACTCAATGCTGATGCGCTTGCTAGATGGAGCCGGAGCTTTTGGAACCACAATCGAGAGAATGCCATCCTTCAAACTAGCCTTGACATTGTCCTGGTCGACTCTAGCCGGGAATGAGAACGTTCGTGCGAACTCGCCGACTGAGCGTTCAGAGACCCAGTACTTGTGCTGTGGTTGTTGTGGTTGCTGCTCAGACTTCTGGACTTGGTTGGCATCTGGGTTGCCTCCGGACATGGTTGCTTCGTCTTCTACCGATGGCTTGTGGTAGTTGTTGGAGTCATTGCCATCAGTGATCTTGCCTTGTTCTTGGCCTTCGATGAAGCCGGTTGGACGAGTGCCTTCTTCACGAGTGTGCTCGGTTCGGCCTTTGACTGTCAAGGTCTGGGCGTCGGTGAACTCGATGTTGATGTCCTTTTGTTGGATGCCTGGCAGTTCGCCGTGGAGCTCGTATGCTTCTTTGGTCTCCTTCACGTCAAATTTGGGTGTGAAGGACTTGAAGCTTCTGGAGATGTATGTGGAGTTGGTGCCATTGCCGCCTCTGGAAGCATAGTTGGCATAGTCATCAGCCAGTCTGAAGAGTGGCTGGAAGGAGGCCAGCTCATCTTGAACGAATCTTGGGAAGAGAGACATGTTGCGTGTGGTTGTAGAGTAAGTTCGTGGAGAGAGCTTGCAGTGTCGTGCGACTCGTGGTAGTCTGTTGCTGATGGTTCTGTGCATGTAGAAGCTTTCGATCTTGTTGTTCTGATGATGAGCTGGAGGGCGGCCTCGAGACTCGCTTTATACCATGGACTTGACAGACCCGAACACTTCTGGAGTCCTCTACGATCTTACCAGCATCTCCTAGAACTCACCTGATGCCCCTCTTGCTGACGCGGTGGACAGGTATACGCCTCCACCTTGGTCACTTCATGATGGTGCTCGAATAATCCAGAACGCCACCGCAGCTGCGAGAACATTCTCCTTCCGAAACAAGACTAGCCCATCTTGGCACAATACCACGTGACCAGAATCGATGCTCAGACAGACTCCCAGTCTTGTCCTTGTCTTCTGGACGAACATGTGATGGCGATGTGGCTGCTAGACTGTGGCACGTTGGTGTGGCAGACACGCCTCATTGCTGCCCGAAGCGGCCTTCCACATCGACGGCGCCTGCCTCTACTCTCCCCAGCCAATCAATGTCATGCGTGGAACACAAGGAGGAATACTTTAGATCGTTGTGAAACACTACAGACATTCCTCTCGTCCTATACCAGCATTCTATTTCACACGTTCTGTCCACTCACAGCTCGTCCTCCAGCATTCTCGCATATCGCGGCTGAGCAGACCGACCGCCCACGTCCAATCCGAGTCATTATTCAAAACTTAAAATCCCATGCCCACCCACTCGTTGAGCGTAGAAAGAAGATCCACCTCGTCTATCCGCAGATAAACCCAGTAGGATGCCATCTTCGGCCCGCTCCAAACAGATTCCTGGCGCCTCGTGGGTTCGATCGCTCCCGCTATCCCGTCAACAATGCATGGCAGATCTACCGGCAGAAGTGACGAAAGTGTAGCGTGTCGACTACTGCACGCGGCTCATGCATGTCTCTCGATGAAAGCGGCAGTCGTATGCAAGGTACTGGAGCATGGGCCAAGGGCCAGTGAAGCTTGTTGCAACGTCTTGCCATCAGATCAGACGGTTTTCCAGGACGTATCTTCATTATACACAATGAAAGGTAGTCGTATCGTCGTGAGAATTGTTCAGAACATCCGCCAAGCGCCAATTAGTATGCAGAATTCGCGGCAATCAGTAGTCGATTGGTGCCTGGTATCGATCGCTTGCAGCTCGGTACTGGTCAGGGTATTTTTCTGCAGCTCGTCGATTCAAGGCGCTGTGATATTGATCAGTTGCAAGTTCTGCAAGTATCACGTAAAGGCAGTACTCACGAGACTTCCTTTTGCGTCCATTCGAGATCTCGTTGGACGTCTTTGGCCGCTTTCATGCCTTCCGCGAAATTCGCTCTAGTCTTCGCCAGTCGTGCTCGCGCCTGTGCTTGCAACGCCATGAGCTCGCGATTCTTCGCATTGAGCTCTCCGGACCTGTAGAACGTCAGCTCGTGCTTTCAGCTACTGGAATTGAGCATTGGAACTCACATTTGCGCCTGCCTCGCCAGATTCTTGTCGAGCGGGATCGGATTGTACGCTTGCGAGAGGCGATCGTTCATGTAGTCCAGCAGATCGACGCTGGTTGCACCGCTTGACGATTCATAGTCGCTGCCTCCGTATGCGCTGGACGCGGATGAGTACAATCCTGCGCCTGTGGAAGAGACACTTTCTGGTCGTTCTGGCGGTGAGGCTGAAAGTTGGCTGTATGCTGACGAATTGCGGTTATGGCTTCTGGAGAAAGGCTGCTGTGGTGATTTGCCTGGTACGTTGACCGGCAGTGAGCCGGTCGGGTACTGGTAGTACGATGTAGACATAGTGAGGTGGTAGGCTGCTGTCCGACCAATGCTTAGTCGAGGATGATGTGTTACGATGCTCGATTGACTCGATGATGAGTAGCAAACTTAGACAGACGTTGGAGAAGGAAAGCAGGAGGAGACAGCTCTCGTGTCACCTTTTTATACCCACATAGTACATCTTGACAGGCGTGACAAGATAGCGAGCACACCACTGTCCATGCATGGGAGCTGCACTCTAATGGAGACAGGCCTGTCGCTTGCTTGTCAGTTCACTCAACAGCTCTCGCCGGACCACGGGGAGGCTCGAACATCGAGTGAGGGAAAGGCAAATATCGCCGATTCTCCCGGCCATGGCAGAATCTAGACAATGAATGTAAGCCGCCATTGGTCTTCTTCAAAAGCTAAATGCTAGCTGCATGCTCATATCATCAGCTCTGCTACTGCCGGCGCTGTCCCGGTGGGTTGACTCGCGGAAATCCACTCGGCTCGTCCTGTATGTGAGGAGGTTGATACTGCAAGGCCATGCAGGCTAATGCTCTGTCTCGCGCGATCGCCTGGCCCTAGACCTCTCCAAGCAAGAGCCGTCAGCCCGCAAGAGAGGAGATCAGGGCATCCATGTCAAAGAAAAAGAGTTTGTGGTGCGAATGGAATGTGTTGGCAGTATTGAGGAGCGGGAAGGAAGTTGACGAGGGCGGATTGCGGGCAGGACCAAGGCACGGCAATTGAGCTGTTTGGCTGACGCGAATTAGACACAGCATGACGGTTTGGCATGCCGGAGAGCTGTCAATGCGCGCAATTGCCATGTGTAGTGGCTTCACCGCATGCTGTTGTGCGTACGACTGCCCGAAGATGAGGTCCAAAAACACGGCGTCAGAGACGCGCGCTAAGACAGCACGGACCATGAATCACGAATGTGGTGGGACGAATTTGGGAGGCGAAGGCACCGCGACCACCTCTTCTCCCTGAACGCGACACACCCATCATCTCCTCCAGAAACGCGTGAGACCGGCCCGAGTGCGTGTTGGTCGTCCCGTCTTCACTCCCGAGCAGAGATGAATCGCTCCCGCGATACCGTGAAACACGTTTGATCAATCTCACTTCCGCCGGCCACGACTTTGAGCACTTCGCCTCGACCCGAAGCGGTTTGGGCATTAACAACGGACGTCAGGCATCATGACTGCTGCACGCTCTTACGACGTGGCTCAACTTTCGACCATGGAACACAGTGCAGGTGCTACGAAAGAGTTTAGTGTTCTGTGAGTGGAGGCATGCGAAGAAAATGCCTGGGTGACGAGCAATGGCCCTAGTATTGCTGACGTGCGCGAGCATCCCGACCGCATGGCATTCTCTGCACATGTCCACACTCTCGAAGATGACACAGCATATATATGGCATGTCTATTCCCAGCTTCAGCTTGTGCGTTGCCTTTTTTGTGACTTTGCGTGGCACAAGAGCAGCGACGACGTTTCCTTTCTCGTATACAAGAGTACTACAGTGGATGCCCAAACTCTCATATCTTTTCCTTCTTTCTCCTGCTCTGCTTTCGATGTGCAGTTTCCGATGCCTTTTTCACAGCTAACATGCTCTGACGAAGCTTGTGTAGATGATCTGGAGGCGACCACAGGCTTAATTGGACGTGCGTAATCCTGCTCGTCTTGCCTTGGAACCGCAGGACTGGCAACACGGTCTCAGCAAACGAATTGTACTACCCATCAGTCCTTCTCCAGACCAGTGAGGATCCATCGCCCTTGGAGAGCCGCACGAGGCCGCCTCTGGGGTCGTCATGCAAGGCATCGAGGCCAACATCCGAAGCAAGAGCGGGCGAACTACTGGAGCCGACCACGAGCCTCTAATGACTGGCCTGGCCTATCCTCCGAGGCTCTCCGAAGACGCTGAGCTGCAGAGTGCCTGCAGCTATCCGGCATACTGAAATTGACGTCTACCGTGGTCGTTAAGCGAAGTGCTCTAAAGGCTCGAGCAGGCGAAGCAATAGGAAACGAAATCTGAGTCACAATATACTTTTCGCAGCCATTGCGAGACCAGACGCCATGCAAAGGGAAGCAAAAGCTGTACCTGTAGCGTGAGCGAGAAACGAAAGGATGCAGTGGTTCTGGCGATGCCCACTACTCCGCAGCTCAGTCAGAGACAAGCTTCCTCATTCAGTAGCTGAGTCTCAACGAACATCGCCCAAGGCGAGAAATTCGACATCATCGAGATCTGAACTTGGCCATGTTCAGACTACGGTACTTGCTTATCGCTTCGTGGTAGCTGGCCTGAAATCATTCTGCCTCATAATAGCAACGGAGATCTTCTCTCGAGAGCAGTCTAGATGTTCGGTAGGTCCTGAAAGACCTACGCATATCAGAACCCATCAAAGGGCGTCAACTTTCTTCTTTACTGACGTCCCTGATCATACAAGAGCGCTCTTGGTGAACTCCATTGCCAAGACCTGACGAAAAGCCCAGGAAACATAGCAGACTCCACTGGACAATGCCATCTTCGCGGTCCGAAAATCGTCAGTCTGAACAGCACAGTGCATCCTACGACCATCAACCGCTACCTTGCACCAAGACTATATACCAACCTGGTCGTCCTGTGAACACGTGCTCAGCCAAGGGATCCATCACTCGAAGGCAGGGGAGAGGAACAGCTGGCATCTGCAAGTCAGCCTCCTGTGCCCTGCAGGTATCAGTGCGAGATCCTTGAGGTACGAATGATCGCGGAAGAAAAGAACAGAAATATGTCAAGATCAAGATGCAATGCATTCACCTCTCGCTACTCCAAAACCCGCTCATCCAAACACATCTGCAGAAGCTTCGCTAGCTTTTCCCCAATTTATCCCTTTCCTGGTAGGCACACATTATACAGCCCTTATTCTCTTCCTCATCTACCGATATGCATACCCATTCATCTGCTGTTGTGTAACAGGCTGACCATTCATCCTCATACCATCTACGAAGCCTGGAGGCCATTGTTGTGGTTCGGTACTACAAGAGCCAATCTCAGCCCAAATCCACACTATCTCTTCTGTTCGTCTCTTGTCTCGCTGTCGCTCGACTTACAAGAACTTCTTGGGCGCGGAATGCTTTCTCTTCTTATAAAAGATATACATGATGGCGAAAACGGCTTGGACGATGAAGACGGCGATGAGGAAGTGGTTGAGGGAAGCGGAGTGGGCTTTGATAGCTGTTGGATGAAGAAAGGTCAGTAAGTTGCAATCAAAAATCTCGATGATGTGTGTTTGTGAATACTCACCCCTCTCAAACTTCGGCTCCAACTCATTATGAAAATTGTGATGAATGAAACTGAAAGCAGTATGCAATTCATCCATCGCCTTCTTGAAATCTTTCCCTTCGAGATCTTCTCTCACAGCTTTGAGATCCGTCTCCATGGAAAGCGATCGGTCGTGCATGGAGCTAATTTTGTCGACGGTTACAGGTGAGAGGCCTGTTTCTCTGCTTCCTCCGATGTTTTCGACTTTTCGCATGATTTCTTGGTGCTTTTGATCCATCTGTTTTGCAAGTTCTCGGACTTCCCAGAACATGTTTCCCATGTGATGGGACATTGATTGGAGACGGTTGTGGAGATCGGCGAATTGGTCTTCTTGTCCTTTGATCTGATCCGCACTGCGGTCAGGCACCGCCTCGGGAGCGCCTGGGAAAGCATCCATCTTTTGCAATGTGGGCTGCTGGGCTTGCTGATTTGGCTGCTGCTGTTGCTGTTGTTCCTGCTGCACAGGTTGTCCAGTCGAAGCTTGTCCGGCACCAGTCTGAACGAAGAACTTGTTAATTTCGAAGGAGTCCGGGTTTTCTCCAGTAGAAGCAGTAATTCCAAAGTAGTAGCCAGCTGGCAAAGAAATCTTGTCACTGGAGAAGCATGTTTTATCATCCACCGTTACATGCAAGCCCCCCTGGTTGCTAATCTTGAGTTTGCTGGGTATCCCCTTATTACGATAACTGTAATCGCAATGTCCAAAGGCTAACGACTCGAGGGATCCAGATGAGCGAAAGTTTACTCCTCCATCGTTGAGAAATCCCCGAATCTTGCCGCCAGAGCCTCCATATTGATCTATCACCAAGACTAGGCCGTCAAATTTCTCGACGTTGTAGACACTTTGTGTTCCAACCTGGTTGTGGTCTTTTGCATACCATAATTGTAGATTTCCACTTCCTGTCTCTTGTCCTGAGGCTCGGAATTCGAGATTCGCAGTCCAGTCTGCTGAGGTCACTGTTGTCTCTGACCACAGTGCTCCTTTGGCATTGCCTGGTACCGGAGGTGTGAGGATCACCCGATCACTCAACACTTGTATCTCATGATTGACACTGCTTAGTTGATACCCAGGTACTGCTCCGCCATTTGGTGATATGGGATGCCGGAGGCCAAAGGATAATTGGTTTAAGGTGGTTTGCGCTGATGCGAGGGTTGCCGAGAGTAAAGCTAGCAACGTTTGTGGGAGACGTTGCGGCATGGTGAGACGAGGTAAGCGCTATTGCGCAGGAATTCTCCTATTTCGTGTGTCGAAGCGAAGGGTTGTATGAATGGATCGGTATAGTTGTGCGGGTAGGATAAAGGAGGATTGTTCGGTAGCTCGCAGAACAATGAGAGTGTGTATGTGTATGTCCACGCTGTGCCTTATGTCCAAATCTGTACAAGTGATCGAATGTGAAACGTGAAGAGTAAGACTACCGCGTATCGCTGCTCTTCCAGGAAGCCAAGGTCTTGAAGGAGGTTACGGCGATCCAACCAACGACGATGACGGTAACGGCCAGTCTCACTTCCTTGGCCACATCTACAACGGAGGAATTGAAGGAGATGGTATGGTGGTGATTGATCGCGCCGGAGTGCTGAGCGTTCAGGAAGAAGTTCTCCATTGGCAGTGAGACCACCAACGTTATCGGAGGTATTATCCTTCAGGCCACATATTCAGAATCACATGCGATCAGAAGCACTGAAGCAGGGGGAGCTTCGGAACCAAAAGATCGTCCTCCGCGCGAGCTCGGCACTACCCGCTCTTAGCTTGCCATCCAGCGAGCTCGAATACGTCTTAGACATCACGAACATCGAATCTATAGTCGCCTCTGTCAACGTCTCCATCTGCGCAAGGAGCAGGAAGAATCTCCAAGATGGCAAACGACCCGAGACAGATGTGGGAGGCATTGCAGAAGAACATCCAACGAGCACAACAGCAGGGCAAGAGGTACGCAGAGATGGAGGCAACATGGTTATATGCACAATACTGAGAGACATGCAGATTCGGCGCTGGCGGTGGTGGTGCTCCTGGTCCTAGAGGAGCTTTGACCGGTATTGGTGGTCTTATTCTTCTGGGTGGCGGTGTTTGGTTTTTCAACAATGCGCTCTTCAACGGTATGCGGAGGCAAGATGTACAACCCGGATATATACTAATACTGCCTAGTCGAGGGTGGTCATCGCGCCATCAAGTACACAAGAGTAGGCGGTGTTGGCAAGGAGATCTACAATGAAGGAACACACATCCGAATTCCTTGGTTCGAGACGCCCGTCGACTACGATGTCCGCGCGAAACCACGAAACGTCGCTTCCCTTACCGGCACGAAGGACTTGCAGATGGTGAACATCACATGCCGTGTGCTGTCGCGACCACGAATAGACGCACTTCCGCAGATCTACAGGACGCTGGGTACAGATTACGACGAGAGAGTGCTTCCTAGCATTGTGAACGAGGTCTTGAAGAGTGTGGTGGCACAATTCAATGCCAGCCAGTTGATCACACAGCGTGAGAACGTTTCGAGATTAGTGCGAGACAATCTTGTGCGGAGAGCAGCCAGATTCAACATCCTGTTGGATGATGTGTCGCTTACGGTACGTGCGAAAAATATCCTCCACGTATCCATGCTAACATGGCCACAGCACCTTGCCTTTTCACCTGAATTCACAGCAGCCGTCGAAGCCAAGCAAGTCGCCCAGCAAGAAGCACAGCGAGCTGCTTTCGTCGTCGACAAGGCTCGTCAAGAGAAGCAGGCAATGGTCGTTCGCGCACAGGGTGAGGCTAGATCAGCAGAACTCATTGGTGACGCAATCAAGAAGAGCCGATCATACGTCGACCTGAGGGAGTTTGAGAACGCCAGGAACATCGCCAGCATTTTGGAGAAGAGTCAGAACAAGGTTTACCTCGACACAGATGGCCTTGGCCTCAACATCTCGCAGTCAAATTCGGAGAAGGCTGCAGGCAGGAATCAGAAGTGAGGGAAGGCTTGATGCTTGAAGATCATGTATAAAGAAAAGCTTTTGGGAAAGGCCGGCATGTGAGGCGCATTCAGCGTTCTGCCCAAGTACGTATGTATAGCTACACTACTCAACTTCTGACGTGACAACTTCTACGTCTTGAGTTTTCAAACGAATCCTCAGCTGCGTGAACCATCAGCCCTCCGATCGGATGAGAACGAGGCTCAGCCACATCGATATCAGCCGAAAGGACAGAAAGACGAGGCTGTCACGAGACGAACAGACCGCTCGACCATTCCCGCATCCACGTACGGCAGCTCCTACATTCTGCACTCCATACCTCCAACATGAGGAAAAGGACGATCTGTTGCCATTGAGCCAATAATGCAAAAAAAGTTCGATGATGCGATTGGTCGATGATTCAACACAATTTCCAACCCGAAATGTCCATAAAGTGTTGATACAAGATCTTGCAAGAAGTCAAGAGACGGTTCTGCAAGGAGCATTAAGATTGACATTTCAGTGCCAGTACTAGGCAACCTTGGACACTCTCACATAGTGAGCAGAATGAAAGGCTCTGACCCATCGAGCAAAGAGAGTATAAACTGTGATATTCCCATGAGTGCCAGGAAACGCAACACAAAATTTTATCAGAAGGTGATAGATTGGCGTACGACCATTGATTGAGCTATAACTATCAAAAGAGATGTATCGCTGCTCTGATTGGTAGCTGTAGAACTACCAAGTGAACTGGAGAGGTATTCGACCCGTTGTGCCGTGGCCTCACAGGCTTCTGATATCGAAGTAAAATGGATGACATGGGGATGAGGTCTTGAACCTGCATGTCTGGTCAACCTGCTAGATATATCATTGTGGAGACCACAAGAAGGATGGTAAATCGCTAAGACCACTGAGCTAAGGCACAAAAGTGTGTTAGGCTACTGTACGTAACAGCTGAGCCAAAACTTTAGAAAGAAAATGTGTTGTCTGTGTACGTGGTTTGGAGGAAAGTCAAGTGAGCTGGATATGTATGTATAGCGTCGAAAGGTTGATCATGCAGGCAGCAAAACAAGAAGAGATTAGAGAGAGTATGCAGGAGACACTATGAACGCACAGATAGGCACGATCAAATCCCTGGATTCTCTTTGGAGATAATGACAGAGAAGGAGTGAATTGCTCTGACCATTGAGCTATGTGTGAGGGACAAAAAAGATTGAGGGCGGCGAGGACGGCATATGAGGTTGAGATGACTTGTATGTGTATATGTTAGCCAGACTGTGATAACAGGCTGTAGTGCGTTGGCTAGAGTCTCACAGCGAGCATTTTGATCGATTGAGTCCCCATGATTCTACATGACATATAAAGCAGTCGTAGATCAAGCTGCGCGTATCAGCGTCTCATTGAAGCTTAACAGTATTCATCAACATATTACCACATGATTCAGACATCTCATACATCATGAAGCTTCATTTCGTCGTTTCACTCATCGCATCGTTACACGTAACTTTTCCCTCCAACGCCATGCTCCTATCCAGATCAGCCCGTCGTTCCACCCCCAACATCCCAACCCCTATCCTCATCCTCTTTAGTCCACTCAGCCATGATATTCAATCTCGTCCACGGTATACAAAAGCCTCCCGAACATCTCGTGCTCCCACTACATCCCGTCGAGCATTTCGGCCAACCTTTTGTTGCTGCGAAGGCCTCACGTTTTTGATGATCACCCCAAGCATCGGCCCAAGCTTCTGCATCCGCGTCGTCAAATAGTGGTCTATGTGATGAGTCGAGATTCTTGACGCGAGAAGGATTGGTTTCGATGCGTTGAGGTTTGGAGTTGGGAAGGCGGCGACTGTAAGGTATGCAGTAGCTGTTGGAACAGATTTCTTGGATGCCTTTGCATGGTGTCTTGGAGTCCTATAGAACGAAAGTCAGCTGAAATATTTGTGATTTTCTGTTTAGTCGAGGCTTACGCATCGTGTCCACTGGACTGCCGCAGGAGCATCGACTGCGAAGACTGCTGTGCCTAGCAGTGTCGACGCTAGCAGTGAGTAGTAGAGCAGCATCATCTTGGACGATGAGTCTTCTTGCCAAAATTCGTGATGCGTAAGAAGAGGCGAACAAATTTAGATGAAGCGGACATGTTGTTTCTTTTACCTGAGGCAGGAGTACAACACTGCGAGACCAGCACCACCGGTAGGCCAGCTCAAAGGACACCTGTAAATAGTTGTTCGTGTTATGGACGCCTGCGGTCTGTGGCGGATATCATGGGTGCTGGGCATTACGATGGTATACATTTGACATGTACCTACTGAAGAAGTGCAATGCTTAGGTCTTGCTTAGATGCAGGAGAAGCGAAGGGTGGTTGTCGGAGTATGAAGTGCAGAAGCATCGAGGTGAGGACGCATTGCGAGAGGTTCGCCCAGAACACGAGGTCAGGGTACAAGGGCATAAGACGGATACTTCGGCTTCCACAGGACTTCGGTGGTTTCTTGCTGCGCCTTGATTATTGCGTCGCACAAGCGGAGATGACTGAACCAAGACCGTTTGCTGCTTCTGTGCTTTTCAACGTTGGGAATGAGTATACGCTGTGGATGCGACACTCAATGGTCTTGTAGTGAAGCGTAGAAGTGCAAATGTGGATTGCTGTTTGGACCAAGGGTTCAGAGCTTGTGCCTGAAAAGCCTGGCGAAGCCTCAGGCAAAGAGATATCGAGCCAGCATTAGCACCCGAGAATAGATTGAGTGTACAAGCATAACAAAGTATACTTCACTCCATGTCCGGTTTTCGTGGCTGCCGCGGGATGAGTGATCATTGTGGTTCGGAAGGCCTCCATACTCGTCGGACGTCGTGATCGCACTCAGAGCCACCAAATGGTGATTGCCATTGTGCCTGCAGACGCTGGTTCTGGTATAGAAGCATGGATACAAGACATTGGAGAGCAGCGGAAGAGTATCAGAAAGGCCGAAATCGTGGGCGAGTACGTTGATGAATTGATCTGATATTCGCTTTCAGATGGCTGTGCGCTCCTGTTGCATGAATCGATGCTCTATGAGAATTGACACTGGCTCTGGTCCGTGACAGCAACATTGCTTAGATCTGATCCTAATGACTTTGCCCGCTGGAGCCATGCCTGGGTAGGTTACAAAGGTCGCACCACTCCTCGTGGCACCATATTGAAATCACTTACCTCGATTGAAGCATTCGCCGGGTTCCGTTGTCGGCTCAGGACAAACAAGGTCGTGAAGTTGGAGGCCTGTACAATAGCAAAGGCGTCATCGCTCTCAGCATTTACGGCGCAGCCACTTTCGCTGGACTCGGCACCGATCTCTTGGACGATGTAGTTGGGTCCAGGACAATCAGCCGCAGGCTGGCCAGGGAACTGGACTTTCAAGACTCCGACATGCCCGTATCCAGCGTAGGGGCTCACGGGGGTTGCTGTCCCCTGGATGTTGATCTCTTGGCCTTCGAGCTCGCAGCCGTTCTGCACATTGACTGTACCATTGTCGTTGAGCGAATAGTCAGCGTAGATGCACTTGCAGCCAGCAGTAAAAGGTGCCAGAGTTCCAGCTACCTGGTACCAGCGGCCGAGGTAGCTATCTAGCTCGAAGTTGCTGGTAGGCTTGGGATACAAGCATTGGCCATCATAAGATGCGTCGACAACCGCCGGCTGAGATGAATTTGTGCTGCGTCGAAGTGCTGAACGGCCTGTCAGCGAAGAGGAGAAAGCTGTACCAGTAAGACAAAGTGCCAGATAAGCGGTGGTGGTTAGCATGGTGGATGATGGCACTTTTCGGAAATGTTTGCTCATTGCTTGATGCCTGCTGCGAGGCTACTTATCCTTCCACGTGAAAACGCAAGTCTCGCCTGTCTCTCGTGAGTGCCGCGAAAATACCGTCATGGCCCCAATTCGCTAAGACTCCAAGACTTTGTGGCCATCGATAGATCGCGCTCTGATGAGCCATAAAGATCGGTACGTCCGGGAAAGCCATTTGCCTGACATTCTTTGTACGACTCGCAGTTGTGGAGCCATAGCTATTGCAAGCGGTGGTTCTGTGAGAACTTCACTCCGCGGCAGGAGATGAGAAGAAGCAGAGAGGATGGAAGAAGTGGTTGAGGTGTCGCGTAAACAATGACGACGCCGAGAAGCCGAGAACGCCCTTGCAGGGATCTGCTCTGCTTTGGCCTCACTTCACCTCCCTCTCCAGCTTTTCTTTACATTGTATCTACACGACTTTGCAGGCCGGAAGACGCAGAGATAGTATGTCTGCTAAGATGTACAGCCATGGCATGCGACGATCTCTGGTTGTGACCCGTACAACCCAAATCACACTACATCACAATGGCTGAGGCAGTCGTGACTGTCTTTCCGCAGTAAAGGCATCGAACGACTGCCAAAAATCACAGGGCGCCTCTTATTCATGAAATCACCACGAGAGATCACAACATATCAAACGCTTGCTAACTGTTCTAATGTCATGTCTGCTAAATTACACCAATGCAATGATTGACGGACAAGCAAGTGCATGTTACACTACCAGGATCTGAACACGCCCGAAATACGTCCCTCATTCGTCCTTGCGATTGCGAGGCTCACCAGATGATATTCCCTTGTCCATCGCACCCAAGCACCCTTCAATCGCCCTCGCCACAATGATTGGGTGCGTGCCCCTCATGGTAGTCGTTGCCAAAATCGTTGCAGTATTCACTGAACTCAGCATCGGGCGGCCCTGCTCCCTGTTTGACGGCACGTTTGAGGGCAGCATTAGGACATATATCTTCCCATTGAACAAAGAGGTGAAGGTTGACTTCCCAATCCCAGTCACCTGGCGCTTTGATTTCGCAGCCAGTCCTCATCTTGTACTTGCTCAGACCTCCGCACTTTTCAAGCTCGTCTTTGATGAACTTCGGGTCCCAGCCTTTTCCCGCGACTTTATAGGCATTGTAGACCACGTCCCATTTAGAGCAGGCGTGTATCTTTGGACCTGGTGGGACATAGCCTGGCTGGAGCTCAGGAGGAATAGTGGCATTGCCGTTCAGGAGATTTGGATCAACGCCTATGGCAGTCAGCATAGATGCTACTGGATCGGAGTTTGAGCCAGATGGTGTTGCTGTGACTGTCATGGTCGAGACGACGGAACTGATGACAGTCGTCAAGGTGGTCCCGTTGGATTGTGGAGTCAAAGAAGCAGAGCTAGAAGACTGAGTGTTTGAATTTGCCGTCACCGTCAAGGTTGTAGGAGGCGGTACGACAGTGGTCGTCAGAATGCTTGCTTCAGGAGCCATCGCTGATGAGGATGTACCTGGGTCGCTCTCAGCAGTAGGAGCAGTCGTGGTCGTTGGAGTTGCACTTGCGTGCTGAGCGACACTAATCAGAGCAAGCCCCAGAGCGGAAAAGGGTGTTGTGAAGCGCATATCGGCTAGCTCTGGAGTTGCAGGCTTGTTGTCACTTGAGTAGTAAATCGGTAGCAGATAGTATTTTCGTCGAGTTGTTGAGTTGCAGAGATCTTGGGATGGGCGGTGATTGATATAGAGAAAGAAAATATGTTGTCCTCAGTCCAACCACCTACCCGGAGCCTAAATTGTTCACACCTTTCAGGTCCTCAGAAAAGCTTCTACTTCAAATCTTACTCCGCAAGAGGGACCGCAGTCCCCATCAATGCTCGCATGCTTGCATTCTTGCTTCGCGGGCTGGATTGTTTTTCGATTTCGCAACCTCTTGAGCTGTGGAAGATCCTGAGCGGCGAGCGCCATGGTGACAGAATTCCTATTCTCTCAGTCGAGGTGCTTCAAGGCGACTCTGCTGAGCTCATGTGGCTGCTCAGAGGAATGTACGAGCCTGCATGAGGTTACGATGTCGCCGTCGTGGAGAAACAAACGGTGCTTGACGGACTGGCGAGGGCAACGTTAGAACCTACCGGCAAATCAATTGGACCGTTTTGGCGTCTTGGCGTTGATTCACCTCACCTTACAGGTTGTGCAAGAGCGTCCTTCACGATCTTTCAGCTGACATTCGCTCCCCATTCCTCCCCCAACCCTTCGAAGTAGGCATCAGATTGAAGCAACTTGGCACAGCTGCTCCATGTTTGTAGGTTCACAGCGAAGGCTTAGCCATGCAGTGCAGGCACAGGGAGCACACCGCAACTTTGTTGGGCGTCCAGGTAAAGTGCAATCTCCTACACCTACTCCTCAATCGTCTAGCATTGCTTGCTTCTTCACTCTGCACATAGGAAACGATGACTTCTATAGGCATGCCGGTTTTGACAAACGAGCTGTGGCAACGCATCTTTTTCTTCGCGTCGCAAAACACCGATACTCCATGCGACCATATCAAATTGTGGACCTCGGTTCGCGCGGTATCGCGTTCATGGCGAGCAAATATAACCCGAGAGTAACTCGAAGCGTATGTCAAAGATCCAGCACGATATTTAATATACTGGGATGCTGGGGAAGACTACGTGCCGAACATGGAGCATGGAATGATACATCAGTTTGGTCTCGAGATGACCTTTGACCGATTCGATGAAGACGCCGGATGTAACGAAGACAAGACAAGAGTCGTGTTCAAGGAAACCAAGCAGACAAGACTGATTCCCAGTATTGGTCTGCGAAGATGAAGAGTGCTCACAAGAGAAAGAAAATGCGCGGCTGGAAGGAAAAGATTGAAACATACATAGGAACGGGCTACTTGGGAGATGAAGCAGGAGGTGGATGTTTCGATGATACAGCTCACGTCATATGCATCTATGGACAAGTGAACGATACTGCGCTGCCAGGACTGCGATTTGACCTCAAGAAGTTTGCGATATCCTTCGAATGGGAGCCTATGTTGGTAGCATTCATGAAAGAAGCTCTGGAGGTCAATAGACGTACCGACGAAGTTAGAGTCAAGTTTCAGAACGAAATACTCAAAGCTACGTCGAAAATTTCGCCAAAGAAATTCCTGGCGAGCATGACAGCTATGACGGACACAACGGACGAGACTAAGAAACAAGTTCGAAGAGAGCATATTTGGCGTCACTATCGAGCCATAAATGATTTCTGGGCAGAGAACGACTTTCCGTACGACGACGAAGAAGAAGCAGTCATCCTCGAGCGCATCAGCGGTTTCGTAGGTGCGGGCGGCGACGAGCGACAATTTAGGATACTCAAGGCTCTCGGAGGCGGCGAAAGTGAAGATGAATGGGCTGATATAGACGAAGACCAAGAGAATAGCAACGACGAGGATGAGGACCACGACGAGGCTGAGGAGGAAGCAGAAGCAAGCGAGCATGAGTCCAATGGCATGGTTGACGTCTATAACATAGACGCTGGCGGAGAGGGTGATAGCACTGGTTCAGACAACGATGAGGACGACATCTAGGAATGCCAAGGGCAACAACGGCGGGTTTGGGCCAAGTATGTTCAACGTCATGGACAGCTTCATCAATAGCATCTTTGCTGTTGTGTCACCTTCGGTGTGAGCTAAAGCTTCTAGGTATTTCCAGACCAGCCGTGATGCTTGTTCCTTCGCAAGTCAAAGGGAGTGCAGCAAACAAGTCTCACGATCTCAAACGCTAGAACGAAGATAAAATCGTCGAGCAGGGAGGTGGCCAGCACGTCTTCAGGCCATCCTGGATCCAGAAGATACCGTTCGAACATGTCTGAACAGCACAAGAATGGAAAAGGTAAGGGGTAGATGTGTCCTGATGAACGAGGCGAGAGGTGCTCGTGGAGTGATCGTCAATGTGTACGCCACTACTAACAATTTTCAGACGAACAGCCTCACCTTCCTAGCGGCCCCAGCCCGGAAAACCCTTGGTTCTCTTTAGACTTTGTTGAAGAGGCCAAAAAGGATCCAGATGACTTCACAAGACGGCTTGTTGCGGAAAACGAACGAAATAAAGGCATACGTCGACCTGTTACTGCCGAACGACCGTTTCCACCGGCTTTACCGCCACCACTGCGGCGCCGCTCTGGTCAAGCGTCTTCAAGTCCTCCAAAAGAGGTTGAATCAACGCCGAAGAAGCAGCAAAAGCGCCAGAGTGACCCTGGGCTTGGAGACGACTCTGATGGTTCAGAATATCTGACTTCTGCTACTAAAAGATCGCCGTTCGGCGGAACTCCCATAGGTACTGCGAAGAGACCAGTGACCCGTAGCCAGAAAGCAAAGTCATCAGTTGGCTCAGAGCCTACAAATACCTCCAAAGGTCTCCCTCCCGCTGCACCCAGGAACGAGAACGACGAAGATGACGAGAGCGAGGACGAGGATAACGACAACACATCGAGCCCCTCTGCTCGCAAAGGCAAAGAAAGGGTAGTGGAGACCGGCGGCAAGAAATCCAAAAAGACATCCGCGGCACAATCGGTGGAAGACGTTGTGCTCAACAACAATACACCATCGTATTGCGGTACCTCGACAATTCCGAATGACATCTTGAAGTTGTGCAAAGATGTGCGTAAGGTACTGGGAGGCTCTACTGAATTTACTCGTGAGGCCCGATTGGCTCTTGGTGGGAATGATTTCTCGAGCGAGTTCAATGGCGGCGGTTTCATTATCTCGAAATATGGCAGCCCATCGCGGCTCTGGTATTATTGGATGGACGATCGCCTCTTCCAAGCACAAGACTGGCGAAACTTAGCGACAAACACCGAGAAACCTTATCCGAAGGAGCTGATTCAATCAGGAACGACGGCAAGGGCATACAGTGCATCAATCGACCGATCCAATCCGTACCCAGGCGCGAAGATCCGAGCGGACAGCACATCAAGGACGCCCACTCCTAATGGTGACTGGACCAGTCCCTTCTTGGCAAACATTGCTCAGCAGATTTCATCTGATACAGGTCAGAAAGCTCCAGATGTTGATGCGACCGACTCGCCAGGTCAATTTGAAGAAGATAATTCAGACCTCGCGCTCGCTATCCAGGAGTCATTGAAACCGCCAGCAGTTGATAAGGAGTCACATAGCGGCGACATGAATGGAGAAGATATCGACGTCGGACCGTCTACTCGTGGCGCAAATGATCGAGGACCATCATCTCTTGACAACGAAGACTGGAAACTTGCCCAAATGATGGCAGCGGAAGATGACGAGAATGCTTCTGGAGATGAAGAGCTTCGTACGGTCAAACAGCAATCAATGATGGACAGTGCAGCACTGTCACAGAGCACTTCCAGAGCCAGTGCGACTGACAGTCATGCTGCTGGATCATCACGTCGAGAGAAAAGCATAAGCAGAGAGTCTACCGGGGAGGCTGATGAGGCCAATGATATCGCTGCAGGAAATCTCAACATGGAAGATATTCCGCTTCGTGAAGACGAATTTGATTCCGACAAAGAGGAATTTGATGAGTCCGATGTGGACGAGGAAAATGGAGATGACCAGGAGAAGGAGAACGAAGAGAAAGGAAGCAAGTCTTGATGTCACAGATTCACAGATGTGGTTGAGTAGTCTAGCTTCAGAGAGAGTAGTATCTTTCGAGAATCACCTTCACACACGATCCAAGGTAGCGAGCTTTCATCTCAACGGATCTGCCATCGTCGTAGAACAAATAAGGCCCAGGAAGTGAGCTGCCAGTGTATTGCTACCGCCGATCGGACGACAAAGACAGTTGTGCATATGCTAGCAACTTCTCCGCGCCTGACACAAAGCACTTGAGCAATCAAGAAAGACACTTGTTGCTATGCCTCCAGCCGCAGAACGCCTTCATCATGATCAGACTGTAGAACTCGTTCAGCTCACCATGAATGGTCAAAACACTTATTTCACCCTCCTTGACGCCAACACACCTCCTCACACCGGGACTCTTCCCATCCCAACTGAAATCGAACAACTCGCGAAAGACATCAACGAGATCCTCACAACCAAGATGAACACCATCCGTCCCAAACAGCCACAAGGTGGTCGAAAATGGCTCAGCGAGTCTGGCAAGTCCTGGAGCAAGCACTTCACCAAGTACGGTTGGATCAAGACTGATTCAGTGCTGTTCAGATATTGGATGGACACCAGACTCTTCTCGCCTTGGGTGTGGAGGAATTTGACAACGAGTAATTTGGAGGGCAAGTCTACAAGTCTTATCACATTCTTCTCAAAGACGAGTGAGAAGATTAAACCTGATTGCAGCACGCCTGAAACCCCGAACTCTATATCGGCTGGAACTTCGGCCTTGAATGCTGCCGACAATGATGTCCAAGTGGCGGAAATCGTGGGTTCATCGGATACTTCTATGACTGAGGCTTCAGCGATGGACAATACCGACGACGATGTCGATGTCGCAGAGACCGTGGATTTATCGGATACTTCTATGACCGAGGCTTCAGCCATGGACATCACCGACGATGATCCTCACGTCGCAGAGCAAGTCGGTACAGGACGACGGAAAAGCAACCGGATCGTGGAACGTGAGGAGGCAAACGCGAAATGGTTCTTTAAGTGTCGAGCGTGCGGGCTCAATGGTGAGAATGTTGGTGACGACGGTAGAGCGTCCATGCGTTGCGACAAGTGCGATACCTGGTCGCATTTTACATGCTCACAGGACCTAGGCATTATCGATTCTGAGTTGACTTTGGGAGATATCGCGGAACAGGGTTTTGTTTGCGAGCATTGTAGAGCAGATTAGACTGCAGACTTGAATGCTAGAAGCTGTTTAGCTGATGTACTGGTGATGGCACACTAAAGACCTCGTCCTTCATTTCTTCTGTGGCCACTCTTGTTCTCTCTTGTCTGCCTCTGAAAATTCCATATGTCCTCGCGGGGCCTCTGGGCAACGTCCCGTCCAGAGCTTGCGTTTCTCAGCCCTTCTGAATCTCATTGACATTGATATTCACAGTCTTCGTGATCCCATTGCCAGCCATGATATGCGTCTCAGAGCCATCATCGTCAGCAGCGCCGACTTCTGTCTTCATGATGTCAAATTCATCCATCCGAGCATAATTCGTCCGAGTACTGCGCTTCGTGCTATTGGATTTCAGATTGGAGAGCTCGGATGATGCATTTTCGGGCTTGTTGCCGCTACGACCACTTCGACCAGTTCCAGACGTATTGCCATATTCGCCAATGAGACGTGGTGCGACATGTCTGAGGAAGAGTCGAAGGATTGGTAAGCAGCCGCAGATGATGACAAGATTGCCTTCTATGCAGATCCAGGTAGCTGGTGTTGCCAGAGACCATGACATGTCGGTAGCTTTGACGAGCGGCGGCATCAAGCATAGCCGGATCAATGATGTGACCATGGTTCTGAAATAGCAATGTCAGCACATTGTGATGCTCGAAATTAACCGCAGACTTACAAAGAGCCAATACTGAATATGAAGATTAGTCCGATTTTCTGCAGCTTTGGCACTTGGAGCTTGATCAGCATAGGCATTGGCAGGAACTGTTGAGCAGAAATGGCCAGTCAGTTATGGTTTACATTTTCTGTTTTGTCGCAGACACTTACCAGCATGAGGATGTCCGATGCGGCATTGAGGCCTGCGGTCGCGAGATAGATCTGTCCTCGATTGATACAATGGCCTTCTGTAATCGTCACATCCCAAACTCGCTTGAGTGGCGTGCAGGCAAATATCAGGCTGAGTTCCAGAGAAATGCCGAATCCGAACACTAGGACCATGACTCCGTAGATTGCATATGTGAACCACTTCTCTCGCGACAGCTTGAGGTAGAAGAGAAGGATTGAGAATTTTGCTAATGCCATGACCATGAGGTAGATGACAGAATCAATGGCAGTAATGCGGACGATTTTGTTGAAGTCTGCAAGGCTCAGATCCCAGACATGAGCGCCTATTATGTTCACAGCCATATAGTAGACGATCGTGATCTGGACGACCAGCGACATCATCTACGAGCTTGTAAGCCACAATCAATGGTTTTAAGAGAGATATTCGTACCCAAGCTATGATGAGTAGAACATCGTCAATGCCAAATATTCGAGCTAGAATTGCCTTCGTGTAGATTCTGATGAGCAAAAAGGTAGTCGATATGGCCATGCCCGCAATCGCCAGCACAATGCCAGCCGTAGTATCCTTCGTCACTGGGTCATCTAGATTGCTCGTGAAACCAGGTGGCGCGGACGCCGCTGGTATGTGGGCTGGATCGGTTGGGGTCGCTGCCGTCGCAGACATGGCCTTCGGTTTGTGTCGACAGATTCTCCTTCAACGATAGCAGTAGGGCATGACAAAGCGATCGCTGGGCAGAAGTAGGTAATAGCTAATATCTGCTATCGGGACAAGCAATGCCACCAGAGTGCATGGCCCTGTCTAGGACCTTGGGGATGGTCTACCAAACCATTGTGACCTGGCGTCGAATACCCCAATGAAGCTTTTGCAACAGGCATGGCACGGCCTGTTGTAGTCACTGGTGGCACGTTCACCACGGTCTTGGCCAGAAACCCCAACTTTCCACGTCCGGGCCGTTGATCAAGCTTTCCCAAGGCGCAAAATCTACAACTCCTGCCCTGCGATTGCCAGATTGATATACAGCAGGGTCGCTTGTTCCGAATTTCGTTCCGCCCTTCCGTACTTTTCCCGGTGCCCAGTCCTGGTTGAAAAAGCTTGAAAGCACCTGGCCAAAATGTGTAGCCCATCCAGAGCCCTCTTCAACGAGCCCTATTTTTCCTTTGGGCCATCAACAGACATACGTGCGATGATGCAGATGCGTATGTGCCACGATCGAGGATGAGATGGAGCACTACTTTGTAGCGAGCTTAAAAAGCTCCCCGGTCGATGCCACAACTGTTAGAGTTTTGCGGAATAGTATACTCGAACGCGAATCGTATGCACTCCTTGACCCATTGCACTCGTACTCGGCCCACTACTACGCTGTAGGAGGGTGGCCAGACCGCAAGAGCTTCTGCTGCCGAAGACACAGCTGAGTGTATACTGTGAACCGAGGCGATCGAGTTGTGCGCAGCAGATATGCGTGTTCCTTGTAGACCATGTACTACAATCGATGATGTCGTCAACGACAGAGTGTTTTGAGAGTCTTGGATTTTTGAAATGGAGTCGGTAGATGTCGTTTCCTCTTCGAAGATCTTGACGATCCTCGGTCGAATCTCCCAGACCGGGATCCCAGCAATTCGCAACCAGGTACCAATTACCAATTCCAGGATTCCAACAGCGTCATGGTGAAGCTTGGGGCAATCGCCGTGCCATATATCCCTGCATGAGGACGCATTGATGGCTTGTAGGGAGACAATATTGGCTATGTAGTCTCTTTAATCCCTCGACGTCGCGTGGCAATCTCATTTGCACCACCCATCTGCCAACATGAGAGCGTTGTCAGTACTCCGAATTCTGGCTGTATTGTCCGTCGAGCTCGGGTCGGCGCTCGCGAATGAATCGTCCCACTGTGTAAGAATACGTGGCTCTGGACTGTAGAGCACTCGCAACTGATGCGACTTTAGTGTCAAGCGCTCTCCGATGCTGGCTTGGGTGACGCGCTGGTGTATTCTGGCGTCGAGGCGTACGAGAATGACCTGCAGAAGTACTTCTCGAAAGCTGCGGTTTTGACACCGCAATGCTTCCTACAGCCTCGAGATACCACGGAAGTATCGTTGGCAGTGAAGACACTGGTGGCAGCAAACAAGACTGAGCCATGCCAATTCGCAGTTCGGTATGTAAGATATCGTACGTGAACGATTAACATTGGCTGATGGTGAATTTCGCGTGCCAGTGGCGGGGGTCACACTCATTTTGCTGGCGCGGCCGGCATCGAGAAAGGTGTGACCATCGATCTTGGCATGATGAAGGATGTGGCATATTTCCAGGACAACAGCTCGGTGTCAGTCGGAGGTGGAGCGGTTTGGAGTGACGTATACGAAGCGCTTGACAAGATCGACATCATGGTTGCTGGAGGTCGAGCATCATCGGTCGGTGAGTTGAATCCTTGACTTCTGTGATGGACGTCTGCTGACAATGATGACCGAACAGGTGTAGGCGGTCTGAGCATCGGAGGAGGAAATTCGTACTACGCCGCAAGGAAAGGATGGGTGTGCGACAACGTTTTGCGATATGAGATCGTCCTCGCAAACGGGACTGTCGTGATCGCAACTAAAGATGAATATCCTGACCTCTGGCTAGCTCTGAAAGGTGGTAGCAGTAATTTCGGCGTGGTCACTCGATACGACTTTGCTGCATTCGATGGCGGCAAGATATTTGGCGGCGTCGTTATGTATCCTGGAGACACGGCAGACAAGCAGCTGCAGGCCATTCTCAATTTTGGCGACAATATCGAGAAAGATCCCTATGGCTCGGCAATTGTCATCAGTATTATGATGTCGGACACAAAGACTCCGATGTTCATGAACGCCTACGACTACACCAAGTCAGTCGACCAATTGCCATCTTCTGTCTTTGGAGAGTTCCTCAGCATACCTGGGAACGTCAGTGACTCAACAGGCCTCAGGAATATGACCTCCCTGGCTCATGAATTCGAGGTCCCGAAAGACCATCGTGTCCACTTCAGCACTCTGACTTTCAAAAGTGACATCCGTGTCATGCGCAAAGCCCACGAAGCTTACGAGAATGTGACGAAGACACTTGTCGCTCAGGCCAAGGGAGACTGGGCGATCTATACCTTGTACCAGCCAATTCCGACACTATTCTCCCAGCACTCCAAGGAAAAAGGTGGGAACGTGTTAGGCCTCGATCGCTTCAAGGAGAACCTCATCATGTATGAGCCATATTTGAAATGGCAGGGCGCAGACCAGGATGAGTTGTTCAACTCCCAAGCACGTTACCTTCGTGATACCATATCGGCGTACGCAAAGAGCATTAAAGCAGACAACGATTGGTTGTACCTGAACTATGCAGACAAAGAGCAGGCACCGTTAGAAGGGTATGGCTTAGATAATGTCCACAAGATCCGAGCGGCAGCACAGAAATACGACCCGGAAGGAGTGTTCCAGTATATGATGCCAGGCGGCTTCAAGATTTCTGAGGTAAGTTGTAAGGTCCAGTTAAGAGGCTCTTATCTAATGATCTGCAGGTCAAGGATTCGGCCGTCCCAGGAGCAGAGTCTCATCCAAAGGTCGGTGTCATTGCAGGAGGTGTAGTCGGTGGCGTCGTAGGAGCGGCTCTAATACTCGGAGCTCTTCTGTTTTTCCTGCTCAAGACTCGTGCGCAGCAGCAGCAGCCGAATCCGCATAAGGTCGTCGACCCTGTCATCATACACCCAAAATCGGACCGCGACGACTAGGTAGATGATGTAGACCAGGCGTTTGTTTTCGGGGTACGTAAGGATGGCCAATGTCTTGACAGGAGGCGCGTGTATAGAAACCAGAATTTCAGTATTGTCATCTTCCGAACCCCAAGCGCCCTAAGTGGCCCAACGCAAGCTTCGGCGGGATTCCGTTGTGCATCTTGGTCTATGGGTGGTCGAAGGACTGTCCAGCGGACATTGGTGAGTTGTAAAAGTTGAGAAGAATGAGAATGTGTTGGTGTTTTGGACGAGCTCAGGGTGGCGCTCGGCAGTCGCGTTGGCGGTACGCCGGCAAAACTTTCTGCCGTCTCCTTTCACTCGCGTCACCGCGACGACAGTCCATTGAGTCAGCTCCCTTACGACAACTTCAATTGAGAGAGCGACCAGGACACGAATGCAAGAGCTAGAAACAACTTGCGTCGAATGCATATCGAGACATGCTCAGAAGCTTTGACATACCAGGCATTGTGTTACATGAGGCAGCGAAATGATGGGAGTCAACAAGTACAGGCACATCTTCATGAATGGAGCCCGCGTGGACAAGACTCTGTACTTCGGTAATAGCTCTGCCTAGCTGTGGAAGAAAGGGCGAATTTCTGCGCGCTCGCCCGACCAGATCATATGGTATCCTCGCAACCAATGTCTTGCTCCGGAGACAGCTTGCACTACCACATATGCACCACATCGTCCTAAAACGCCTTTACCCACCCGCTACCAGCTTGCCACCAGTACATAGGCACTCAACTTTTGCTTTAGTGGCTCAGATCTCTGCCCAAGACTCTCTTCATTCTCTCCATATTCTCCTGATGTTCCCGCCGCCCACGAAGGTCACGCTGCCGCAGCTCCGCCAGAGATGGGACAGGCGGTCGAGTCTGCGCAGGGAGCATCGACATTTGATGACTGTCGATTGAGGCTACAGGCGACGTACGCAATGGTTGATTGTTCGCTGTCGGGAGTGCAAGTCCAGCTGCCGAGTTGCTGTTGGCCTGCTGAGGATTTGCTGTTCCGTGTTCCGCTGTCAACGAAGGCGCTGGTCTTGGACGCAAAAGATGCTTGTCGAGCAAGGTGATCAGATTGGGTGTAGGGTGCAACTCACCAGTCGTAGCATCACGTACGATGGGGTTCGCTGCCAGGTACGATAGTCCGAGGTCGGCCTCTTCCGCCTCGGACGGATCCTGTGTACCATTGAGAAGTTGAGTTGTGGCAGCAGCAGCAGCTGGCAGCTGATTGATCATGGTGTACACACGGATTCTGGTGTCAGGGTTCTTGATATGCCAAGAAGGACGAGCCTTTTGGAAGGCTTTCTTCTCCTGCTTTGCTTTGGCGTCGTCCCAGAAACCTGTAGCCTGTTGCAGTTTTGCATATTCCTCGAAAGCAAGAGAGCAGCGCTTGGTAGTATTATTCAGAGTCAAGACCCCCATGCCTTTGGCAATGCGCAATGCATTGATGCGATTAGCGAGCTCGACGTTGGTCATTTTCCGGGCGAGCCTGAGAATCAAAGGACCTTTGATGTTGTTGGGATGGGCAGTGGTAAAAAGATCGTCATCGGACATGGTCTGGAGGTCTTTTGCATCTTTTTCGTCCTTGATAAGAGAGGCGTCGATCGTGATCTCAACGATTGGAGGTTTCCGAACCAGTGATGGCACGTCCATCTTGCGACGGTGAGACTTCGGAGCAGATAATTGCGCGCGATGGTCGGTATCGATCTCGGAGAGTGCTGCTGCACTGGTTCCACATCCTCCACCATATGTAAGAGTATCTGCTCGCGGCTTGGAGCCAGCTTTCAGCAGCTCTGTCTCATCGTCGAATGCGTCGTGGTCGGCGAACATGATATTCGGCCCCTCTTCCGGGAGCTCAAGATTATCCATGCCTTCGCCTTCGCCTTCGCTGTCACCCTCACGCTCCATGCGCTCTGACATTGGCGCTGCAACAGGCATACCATCCAGCTCCATTGCGTCCGCGCGACTATCGAGGCTCGTAGCGTGACTCGGGCGAGCACGTTGAGCTCCAATTTCATTTTGCTCTTCCATGATGTGTGCAGACATGTGGGGAGTGATCGCGGGCGGTCCCAAACGTTTTCTTTAGAACAGCGCACAAAGCCGAGTCGCAATGTAGATGACAAGATCATCAATGTCGCAGCAAACATTAAAGCTTTCTGGAAGGCTCATCTGAAGCTTAGTGCGAAGCACGGACCTCCTGAGTGAAGTGGATCGATAGGATTCGAGACTCGAGAGTATTCAAACTGTATTGTAACACGCAAAAAGCTATCATCATGCACGCAAGCTCGCAGCGCTACAATAGAAACCAAGCTGTATCAAGTTGCCCCCTAAGCAATTCCGAAAGCTCAGACGGAATGTCTGCTCTCCTCCTTCCGCTTCAATGGCACCTCAATAATGCCCTCACTTCTGCTTGGATTTCGTTCCTGGCATGCCTGGCATGCTCAACTCCTTCCTCAGCTCAATGACCTCATCTGTCAAGGCCTGTGCATACTCACGCGTGGACTCCTCCCGATCCAGCGCAGCCTGCCAGTATTCTCGTGTCTCCTCGCATTCTTTGACCAGTGCGGTTCTCTCTTCTTGCAGGCGCTGAATCTGGCCGCGCAAAGCGTTCGACTCATTAACTACGTTGTTGGGTACTGGAATGTGTGGACTTGCGACTATTCCGTTCGAGGGACGGTTTTGCGACGGGTGATGCAGGCGTGGTCCTGCGTATGGTGGCGGTGCCTGCATCGCAGGAGCTCCAAGCGGCGGTTGGGGGCGGAATTTTGGGACTGAAGTGTTGTGACCAGGAGGTGCAAAGTACAGTGTAGGCGTGGGTGCGAGCTGTGATATTGGCGGAAGGTAGCCACTGCCAGCGCCCAAGTAGTTGGGAGCATACATGGCGCCAGTACCTGTCGGATATGCCCCAGTCGGGACAGCATTCATTGGCATGGGAGCGAAGCGGCCCTGACCTTGAGGTGCTACTCCGGTACTTGGGGTATGACCAACAGGACCATTAGAGGCACGATTAGCCTCCTTCTCTGTCGCTCTGCGCTTTCTCTCTTCGGCGGCTTCCTCTTTCTTGGCCTGTACCTTTCTCTTCTTCTCAGCCGTCGCCAAGGCCTTCTCTTCGCTCTTCTTCTGCTTGATCTCGGCAGCCTCTCGCTTTCTGTTGGCCTTTGCGTCTTGTTCTGCTGCGACCGCTTTCTGCTTCTCTGCTTTTGCGTGCTCCTTTTGCGCTGCTTTTTCAGTCTTCTTCTTCTCTTCTTCGGCTTGTTTCTCGTCCTGCTTTTGTCTTGTCTTTGCAGCTTTCAGCTCAGCGCGATCGTCTTTGATCTTCTGAAATGTTGCTCCGACCTTCACCTCATCATGCTCATGCATGCTATTTACGGCGTCCTGAAGATATCGCGAGATCTGTGATTCGCTTAATGCGGGCTCGCCGCGGCGCACATTGGCACTGTTGAGCTTAATAGCAATTTCGGCATTCGAATAGCGATGAGCGAGTCGCACAAGCAGAGTGCCTCGAACATCGCTACCATGTACCTCGCCACTGAAGACCTGCTCATCTGTTGGGTGCCCGAGTCCCTCCCAGCTGTCCCATTTGCAGGGTTTGACATCGATCGGCCGCTTCGCAGGCGGCCGAACAATGAGCTTCACCTTCGGAGCCGCGGACTGAATGTTCGAGACTTGGTCTGCGGTCGTGTTGAGATCGCCAGCCGTACGAGGCGGCACGACCGACTTCGAGAGTGAGTCTATGAACTCCTCGTCGGCGTCGCTCAGCTCGTCATCGGACTTGCTGGCGTGGCGAGATATTGTCGTTTCTGGATCATCCGCAGCCATCTGGCGCGAACTGTCGCCGACAGCATTGATATCATTGGGAGCGTAAGAGGAAGCGTATGGGGGCGGCGGCGCCAGCTCTTCTGTTGAGGCGGACTCGGTAGTGAACTCTTGCAACTTCTGCAACTTGGGGAGAGGCTGATCGCGATGCATGTCGCCGTCCTGACTACGCTTGCGATTGAGCTCGCGAGACGTCGGCATGTCGACTTCCATACTCGGTCGAAGATGTTTGTGAGACACAGGCATTGCTGGAGATTCCTGGAATTTGGAAGTCGATTTCCGAAGGGTCTTGCAGACGCAGAGCATGGACCATATGCGCGCGTAGCTTCCCTTTCCCTTCCGGGGTACGTGGTTCTGAGTCAATCCGCGTTTGCTGCTGCTGATGCCGCCTTTTTGCAGTATCAATCGTCTCTTGCGGATGCGCGGCGTTCATCTGGCGCGCGACAGGCGAGTCGACATCTAGTAACCTAGCTCGTATTTTGCTCTATCAGCCAGGCCTGTCGCAGGAATACAAAGATTTGCGAGAATTGAGCACATTCACTCCACAAGCTGTGACACTTGGCAAACCCTGCCGCAGCTCCGGACCCACTTCCGGCGGGAGGGGCAAAACGGTCGCCATGTATAAGATTCCTTCCTTGCTCAGAAACTTCTCCTCTTCACCGAACATTCGGAAACGCAGCCACGTCGCGTCGACACCAGCGCAGGCTGCTGAAGGTAAGTATGCCCACCACGCGCCGAGAACTCCTTACTGAGCGACCGAGTCGACTGTCGAGCTGCCGGTGACCGAGCATATTGCTGGAGCGACTCACGGTACTGTGCCCAACGAGCTTTGCGAGTTGGTGTAGCTGGGTGGTCGCACACAGAGGTTTTCCCTGCGTTTGAGGTCGAGAGTGTTGCCGCCGCCGAGTATATTGCTGGAGCGACTCACGATACTGTACCCAACGAGCTTTGCGACTTGGGTAACTGGGTGGTCGCACACAGAGGTGTTCCCTGCGTTTGAGGTTGTTAGTCGGGCACTCTCGGGCGTCCACGGATGCAAACTGGTATTCTCAAAGTCGCTCAGAAGTCGCTCAAAAGGAGTCAGTCGTGGTTGGGGCTGGTCTCGGCGCGTGGCCTGTCCTCTGTTGTTGTCGCATGCTAACTTATTGCTAGGCCATCAGCCTCTTGCTCGGAGCAAGGTGCTGGAGGCCGCACGAGCATGTCAATGAAGTCAGATGGCAGCTCATACCATGCCTTGAGCGTGAAGATGCAAGCTCCTGCAGTCTGTCGCAACACTGTACATCGCACCCCATTTCGCATCTTCAGTCCATTCGGTCACATTGGCGGCTGTCTTTCATCACATCGGAACTCACTTTCCACCACGTGAGCGCCGTTTTTAAATATCAGAAAGCGGATCTGGGATGTTCATCTTTTCACACCCCCTCTAAGCAACTGCTAAAATCCCTCTACCAGACTAGCACGATGGAGGGCACGATCCGCTGTCAACAGTGGACAAACAACACCCCTTGCCACATTTCCCAGCAGACCTTTTCTTGTATCCGAGGCACTGAAACTAGAGGCTGGTGAGCACTGTCCGTCACAGGTTCATCGACATTTTGCGGTCTCGCTGCACGCTTTCGAAAGGCCGCGCGGCAGACGACTTACCAGCTCATCATATTTCTTTGAACAGACATATGCTCCTTCACCAGCATCCTTCACCTCTGAGCATTTGTGAGGCCCGATGCCATGCTTTCGGCCGGTGGACGATTCGCATTGAGGATCACCGAAATTACCTATCTCACAATCGGCCTTGGGGCAGTCTTCGAGGGTGGCAGTCTTGCCAGAAGCGTAGCAGAAGATCTAGAAGGAGCAGGAAAATAATCAGTGAAGTTCTTAGCGCCCCAGCTTCGGCTTTGCCGCGAATGTTGAGGAATAACGTACGATCTTCTTGCCGTTACTGCTGCAGACCTGTGGGCCAAAAGATAAGTCAGCAAAAGATGCTTGTATATTCGCTCCATCCAAAGTCAGCACCTACGGTCGAGAACATGCCCTTCTCACATCCATTCTCCTTGTGGCTGTTGAGCATTCCTGCCGACACTCCGCAACAAGCGGATAAGAACACTGCCACGATCAAAGAGTGCATTCTAAGGTCTATTGTGAATGAGCTGCGTGAATATGCGAATCCGCCACTGTGGAAGTGTTGCGATTTAAGAGTTGGATCCGGACCACATGTTCGGCATAGACCTTGAACATGGACAGGGCCAATGTGAAGTGCCTGCATCCCATCGAGAACAAGGTCCCTCAAATACACCTCGATTTAACCATACGGCAGGTAGGGGGATCCTTGGCTACGGGATCTAGCTACTAGCAGCTAGATTATTTCCTGAAGAAGATTCTTCCACCTCGAAGGAGTAGTTAGCTAGCTGTCAACAGTTAGTTTCCGCGCTCAGGGAAACCCCCGTCTGCCATATTCTTAAATCGAGGTGTACAAGCCGAATCGGGCTCGTTCTCGCGCTCTCGTTTATCGTCAAAAGCCAAAAGATATCCCAGACCAACATTTAGGGGACAAAGCGGCCGCGCCTTTTCCCAATACGCCGTTGAGCATGAAGGAAGCAGGTAGCTTGGAGGCTCTCAGCTGATCCGCTTTGAAGCTGAGTGCAATGGCCTGCTCAGCATAATTTTTCCGCGCGTCATCGAGCAGTGTCTCGCAGTCTCGCCCGGAAGAGCTCTGCAGGCCATGTCAAGGCTGATGGTTTCGACTTGAAGGCATCATTGCCAGCTTGTCGGGTCGACGCTGACCACAACCGTTGCTCCAAGCACTTGACTTGTCGTTGGATGGTGCTTGCCGATTTACAGCATGAGAAGAGAGGCCGCTACCAGCATGCAATCAATTCCCAGACTCGCCCAGTATGACTTCGCGGTCCCAGAAGCGGGAATCATGTCTGCCAGACTGCCGCGTGCGAGCCTCGGTGGTTGGTGTTGGTGAAGGTCAGCAAGTGGAGGGGCGTGAAGACCTTGCGAATCTATCTCCATGCGCAGCCGGCCGAGAAGTCGCGCTTTACCATTTAGAGAAAGCCCGACTGAACAGTCTCCTCCCTCATCTCTTGAGCTAAACACTTCCGTCTCTTTCTTGTCTACATCTTGTCAACGAAATCATGATGTTCATGTCTCGATCCCGACACCTACAGCATGAAGCCTCTGAGTATTCTCGGACCGAGCACCTTGCTTTGACTGGATTGTCCCGAGCGGAAAGATGATAGGCACGGGTATTGTTCGCCGTCACTTGGCCGCGTTCTGCTCTCGCGCTCGTCTTGAATGATATGGCCCTAGAGTCAGCACAGAGAGTTTGGAAAACACAGTCCTCGAGATGGGAAACAATATCTCGTATGATGTAAGGCCAACTGTGCTCGATCTTGGCGACAAAGGCTCGATCAAAGGTCTACAATACTCCGAGAAGAGCAGAAGATATGCTGGGATCCCTTACGCTTTACCGCCGACAGGAGAATATCGATGGCGAAAGCCAAGATGTCTACCTTCTTCACACAAGTACCAGGCTGAAGATGGTTCTCCGTACGACGCTACAGACTTCAAGCGCGTCTGCTGGCAGGAGCTTTTTGGCAAGGTTGCCAAGGCAGAAGGAGGCGATTCTCAATACACAGAAGACTGCTTGAATGTGAACATCTGGACGCCAGTCCCAAATCCCGGAGAGGAGAATAAGAAGTGGCCGGTGGTACTCTGGCTCCATGGGGGCTGGTTCGCAATGGGCGATCCTTCGCAAGAACCCGGCATGGACCCAACCGAACTCATCTCCACAGGCGAGCTAAATGCTGTCTTCGTTGCCATTGGGTATCGATTGAACATCTTTGGCTTCTTAGCAAGCTCGGCTTTGCGAGAGGAGAGCGGTGGCGAAGCTGCAGGAAATTATGGTCTTTGGGATCAAAGGCTTGCTGTGGAGTGGGCTCGTGAAAATATACATCACTTCGGCGGTGATGAATCAAATATGACCATTGGAGGCAGATCTGCTGGAGCATATGGTACCGAGGCGCAAGTCCTGTACGAATTGCGGCGACCTGGATCTCGACCTGAGGATCAGCTCTTCAAGCGTTTCTACATGATCTCGAACGCGATTCCTGCTCAGCCCAAGACTGTCGCAGAAAGCGAGCCACAGTTCGACGAAGTTTGTGAGAAGTTTGGCGTACCTTCGGATCTCAGTGGCCCTGAGAAGTTGACTCAGCTGCGCAAGGTACCTGCGGCAGATCTTGTGAAGGCTCTTAATGGGCTTCAGAATCACACGTTTAGGCCTGTGACAGACGACATCTTCATCCATTCTGGTATGGTCGAATACATCGCCAAAGGCGACTTCGCGCACGACTTCAAGCAACGCAATTTGAAGCTGCTGATCGGCGAAGTTCTCAACGAAGAGACACTCTATTCAGAATATCATTCTCCGTCGTCAGGCAACATTGATGCTCTCCGTACGCAAGTGGGGAATTACTATGCTCCGGCCACTGTCGATCGTATCCTCCCAAATTACCAGCTGCCAGATTCCGACGATCTGCAACCCTGGAAGACACTTTACGGCAATATAGTCGCAGATGGACAAGTGAGAGCGCCCTCTCGCTTCCTAGTGAAGAGCTTGGTCGAGCACGGTGTACCACTATCAGAGATATGGCGATACCAGATCCAATATCGATTATCTTTCATTACGGAGGAGGTAGCTCCGAAGTGGATGGGAGTAGCTCATGCAATGGACAGACCTATCTGGAAGTAAGTCGACTCTATCAACCCCTATGATAATTATGCTGACATGTCACTAGCTACTCAATTACGCACGGACCGACTGAAGCAGAACACAAGCTAATGAAGGAATGGATCGCATCGCTTGTAGCATTTGTCAATGATGATCAATCATATGAATTCGGCACCCGTGCGATTGAAGAACATAAGGTCATGACGCCGGACGGTCGGATTGAGGTTCAAAACGATCCCAGGTGGGATGAATTGACCAGACTTGGGGCTGTCTTCGCTGTTATAGCGCTTAGATCAGCATTGCGGACTTGGCAGCGCGTGGTCGTGAAGAATTCACGACCCGAAGTCCGTAGTCATCGGGTTCGGAAAGAGGAAGAAGTTGCATAAGCTTCCTATCGAACTTCCTTACAACAGCGATAAAACCTGAGCTTTTCCAACCAGTAGCTTGGGCATAGACGTCCTTAACTTCGATAACCTCCAATCCCCCATACTCTCTCACCACTCCTCGACCTTCGAACATCGTATCCTCGCGCCTAACAGAAAAACAATGACGAACATGCCGGCAAGGGTCTGAGTGAAACATCTCCACATTCGGCTTGCATGGATCAAGGCTTGTTCTCTGTCACCCTAGCAAGCAACAAGGATCCTAGATTAGCTTTTCATCACACCGCTGCAGAAAAAGAAGACCCTTGTCGAAGTCTGTAGACGAGCGTGTCTCGAGAAGGAGATGTTTCGGATTCGAGGTGCCAACATCTCGGAGACGATGAGATTGAGTCTCAGATGCACGATGACTTTGGTATCAATCCGTTTGATGGAATCGTGGTACTACGGTGACCGCAGAGCTTCACAGCGACTTTGACAATGTGATAGGAAATCATTGTGCTGTAATGCTGAATTATGAGATATCTATAGAAGCCTTTCATCTTTGGCCTTGAACGCTCGAACGCTGGGGTATTCGTAGAACTGTGATAACTCCTCTTGACCAACTCCGTTGCTACTGCGTGCCTGTATCATCGATCCAGGGAAGACACTGGTCTAACACCAATCGAATCCTCCTTCTGATCCGCAAGCCAGCTAATACCAGACTGCTGCTCAGGAAACCTCCGGTGTACAGGAACACTCGCAGTCCGCGGTTCACTCGTAGTATGCACATCTTGCAACGGGATAAAATTGATCTCATCGCTGTCCCTCCTCCTCACCATGACATCCGGCTCGCCCTTATCCATTCCACTACCCACAGCTGTTGGTCCAGATAAGCCAGACTGATTCAGATGTGCGGAAGCTTCTGCCGTAGAACCCATGAGTCTGGGGAAGAAACGTCGGATGAAATTGCGAATCGCAGGCATGCAGGCGCAGACGACTGCGGCGTGGAGTTCGATTGTGCTCCAGTACCCGACTGCTCGGTAGTCCCAGGTCAGGTTTTGAGAGGCGCCGAATTCGATTAGGACTTGGAGACGAAGAATGCTGACGATTGTGACGAAGAAGCCGAGACTGAACATCAGCATGACGAGGAATTTCTTTCTCTTGTTTAGGGTCATTTTCCAGAGCATTGGTAGAGGGAGTCCGAGGGTGAGTACGTCGAGCTGGAGGTAAGCCTTATCAGCAAAAGTTCAGATGACCAAATTTCGATTCGATCATAGTTGACTTACGATAACGTTAAATGCCGCGGAAGTCCAGCCTTGAGCATTGATGTTGTTGCAATGGCAATCGTGCTCAAGATCCCAATGAGTCCAAGCACATTTGATCGGTCGACATTGGAAGACAGAGATCAGGAGGAATGCAATACCATAGCCAACGTTGAGCGCAATGACGACCCAGGTTGCTTTCTTGAACTTCGGATTCTGGAAAATCCTCAGATAGGTCAAGCACATCGAAATCTTGACAAGCGGCAGGGCTGTCAAATAGAAGTCCTCGTCGAAGTAGTAGATCTTCAGGATCTTATAGATGTTCCCAAATGGTAGAGTCCAGACGTCCTTGCCAAGTCCCAAGTTGGCGAGTACGACACTCAGACTGCTCACGCCTATGATCTCGGCCATCGCGAAAGTGATCACGGCGTCATCCCACCATAGCTGATTATACATTCGCATCTCCTCATAGCATGGAAATGAGACTTTTGAGATCATTCTGATGAGATATGCGATCAGCGCAATGACACAGCCGATGACTCCCGCGTAAGAGACAATGTGAGTTTGATCGCGTATTGGCCTCGAGCATAGAGTGTCTGTTGTGTTCTTGGTGGCTGTGGTATGTGAGCTGTTGGCTCCCTTCGACAGTGAAAGAAAAGGAGGCGCTTACTGAGTTGCTGTTTGATCGTACACTCTTGAGCCGCGCAGACGGTGACTTGAGCAGTAATGGTAGCATTGTTACAGCTACACGAGAGATCTGTTGCCGAGCACGGTGATGCTGCTATTGCTGTCTCTAAGCATGTAAGCTGAATCACATCTGTCAGTCAAACGCGCCCTGATATAATGACTCGCGATCGCTATTGTGTCGACTCACACCACACGTGGGCATAGACGCGAGCAGTTTCAGAAGCTCAGCTTGCTCCGTCTCGGCTGCTGTGGAGGCATTTTGGCCGGCAACGAGGCCGCTCAGAAGCAATACGAGCGCCAAATACCACTTCATGTTGTTAGTGAGATGGAAAACGAACGACTGATAGAGCAGAACGAGATAACAAAGGAGATATTGGTGGAGGGTTTCGCATACTGCTTTGGTCGTGCTCTTCAAACACTCCCAAAACCCAGCCCACTCTCTTCCTTTTTGCGTGTAACTGCCTGTCCGGAGTCACCACGGCTGAGGTAGTCAGTATCTTAGCACGAGCATACCCACATGGCTGGGGAGACGCTGTTGGCGACACCTGGTCCCGTTCCCACGCATCGGCTCCAGTTCATGAGACGGCACCTGAACGGATGAGCAAGCCAAGAGTTGTGAAGCAGATCCCTAATATCGCTAACGCCACTAAGGCGTGTATAGCGTGTATAAGGTGAGCACTGTTCACGGACCGGAGCCGCGAAACCAGGATCTTGGTTGTCGGAAAAGGGACCAGCGTCAATTCCGAGCCAGAATCCATGCAGGAACGAGTTAGAGGATGCTGCCGTAGATCAACCGTACACGCGAAACACCAGTTGACAAAGCACCTATCACAGCTTCCTACTTGGTAAAAGAGAAGATGTTTGCACTTACAGGAGTGGTGCAGCATTGCAAATATGCTTGCATCACTCTTGCTCGTCTTTCCTGGGCTCTTGGTACTCGGAACAACACCGTCAGTTCAGGCCCATCGCCATCATGATCTGACAGGTCGACACAATGCAGCGCACAGTCTGCACGAACGACTCCTGGTAAACTCTCTGGAAACGCCCGTCGACGTAACCGGAAAGCATGAGTTCCAGCCACCGAGGGAAGGCGACCAAAGAGGTCCTTGTCCAGGTAGAAGATACTACATCGAAGTGTTGGGTACATAGGATTGCTGACCTTGTCTCAGGACTCAATGCGCTCGCCAATCATGGGTACATCTCAAGGGACGGGATTGCTTCGCTCACAGAAGCCATCACAGCGATCAACACTGTATATGGCATGGGCATCGAGCTAGCCACCATTCTTGCAGTACTGGGCGTGGTCTGGGCCGGAGCACCTCTTTCACTCGACCCATCATTTTCGATTGGCTCCAACGACACGGCTGTGCAGAACTTGCTCGGAGGTGTTCTGGGGATTCTTGGCACGCCCCAAGGCCTAGACTATTCCCACAACCTGATCGAATCGGATTCCTCTCCGACACGCGATGATCTGTACGTGACCGGCGATGCTTGGACAATGAACCTGACGAACTTCGAGAATCTGTATTCGATGGTTCCAGAGGGCCAGCCTTTCACGTCGGAGATCATGGCCACATTCGCCGCTAGAAGGATGAATGAGTCTATAGCGACAAACCCAAACTTCTACTTCGGGCCCTTCACAGGTTTCATTGCCAGGAATGCCGGATACCTCTTCATCCTTCGCCTCTTTGCCAACCACTCGGCTGAGCATCCGGATGGGCAGCTCAATCACGAGACCTTGAAGAGCTTCTTTGGCGTGACTGGAAGTGGCTCGAATCTGACATATCAGAAAGGATGGGAGAGAATACCGGAGAACTTCTACAAAGTGCCATTGGATTGGGGACTGGTTCAGTTCAATCTGGATCTCGTGTCATGGACATTGCAATATCCGCAGCTGGCCAGCATCGGTGGAAATTTGGGAGGCGTCAATTCCTTTGCTGGAGTGGACTTGTCGGATCCCGTAGGTGGGTTGCTGAATCTCTCGAATCTGCTGGAGGGCAATAATCTGCTGTGCTTCGCTCTCCAAATCGTCAAGCTCGCCGCGCCATCGTACACGAACAACGTCTTCGCGACGCTGACAAAGCCTTTGACGCTCATTCTTGACGCTCTGGCAGCGCCAATCTTGAGCCTGAGCTGTCCTTCATGGGACGCGTTGACAGCAGGGGGAGAAGACTGGTTGAGTGGACTGCAGCAGAAATTTCCAGGAGCCAACAGGACTACTGTGGCATTGTAAGTGTTCATGTCCGAGGTGCATACACCGGAACTGTTTCATGGACGCGTTGCCGCTCCATCGCGCAGTCCAGCGGAGCCGACGCGTTGAAAAGTTTCAGAATGTCAGAAAGGCGCTGACGAAGCAGATGCTGTACATCTGCGCTCGAGCGACACACGTTACTGTAATGATGGTTGGGATCGTATCGCGGCATTGTGAGTGGGAGGTATGATATGAAAGATGGAATAACAAGAGTTGAAAGCAGCCATGCAGGTCAGGGCGAGTGGCTGGCCAACGCGCCAAGACATTCTGAAGGTGATGTCAATGTTGACTTTCAGGGAGCTTAATTTTAATTCTGGTAATCAAACACTGAAGCAAACAGTCTCTAACTACCGACTTCTCCATTCACGCATTCTCGAAGTTCAATCTGAACAGACCTCAGATTGCGAAGCCGACGCTATTGTCAGAAGTGACTGCACGCTCCCGGATGGTCATCTCTGCAAAGTAAACAAAGACAACTTCATTACATTCCTTAATCATTCTTCGCAGCAAAGCTTGTTTCGGGCGCCATTCACGTTGAGGACTTGCCATCATGGACGACGACGTTATGAATTTGATGATGTTTACCCTAGGCGCAGGCGGGCGTGATGACTACGGCAAAGAGGTCGGTGAGCGATCCGTCCTCCTTCTCGACAGGACCATGGCGAGAATTCGCATTCCTACAAGCCGGCTCCTCCAGCTTCCTTCAGAAATCCTAGCAGACATCGTCGAGCTGCTTGGCAACAACAAAATTGCGCTTGCAAACTTCGCTCAAGTCAACATCGAGTGTAGACAACTCGCTCGCACGGCGCAATTCGCCGAGGTTGCCCTCGATTATAGTGACTGCGCTCGTAGCCTAGTCGCTCAGCTGAACAATGAGCTCGTCGATCGAAAGGTTGGAGGTGATAAAGAGAAGAAGCCGAACATTGGATCTTGCATTCGACGTGTCACCTTTGCTTCGTCGAGGCATGCGGTAGCTATGCGACATTACGACCTCTATGATAACGTCTTCGGAAGTGGATCGCACAAGGCTCACGAAAAGGAACATCGCGATCATGTCAAAGTGCTAAGGGACCAGGCAAGGCCTATCTATGAGGATTATCGAGATAACATAATTGCACTGCTTCCAACGACCATGCCTAATCTCGACACCATCATCTGGAAGGAGCAATATTCTGTAGGGCAGGATTTCTTCAACTTTGTCCTATTGTCATATGCCAAGCATCTGAAGTTATATCGTGTGCCACTGCGCTTACCTATAACCCTCCGTCCAAAGGAGAGTCGAGCCTGGCCGAAATGGGCTCTGAAATCACTACACCTGGACGTCAGCCCGGCGTGGAAGAGTAATATTGGAGATGATGCGGATGATGAATCACCGACCACACTTTACAACTCAACTGAGAATGCAGAAAAGTTCTCAGACTTATTGACTGCTCTTTTCAAGCTCTGTTCGTCTTCCCTTGAATCCCTCAAGTTGGGTTACGAAGACTTCATGGATCGATCGGGGAGCATCGTATCTGGCGCCTCGCCAGACTTCCCATGCTTGCGCTCCTTCCATTGTGGAACCAATCTGGCATCCGAAACGTTGTCTGCGATTTTGAACGCTCCTCTCCGTGAGCTGCAGATTGGGTACTTTCCGCGCCGTAGCAGCTTCACTTTGACACCGAAGTCTCTTCCCACCCTTCGGACGCTATCTATGTTCGCGATTCGCGGAGAGGAGGAGGCGCAATCGGTCGCGAAATTTCTCCTGATCAACAATCATATTAAGAAACTAAACATTGGTACGACGTCGGATACGCTGCTAGATGACGAGATTATCCCAACTTTAGCCACCGGAAACTTCACTCACCTGACATCGCTGGCTTTGACCTACGAAGGGCCTGGTACCGATGATGCGACTAGGCCGCACAACGCCACGATTCCCTCGCAAAGCCTTGCTGCCCTAGCTACAATTAGCTCGCTAGAGCAGCTTTGCCTTACAGTTGGCATCAATTTTGGCTACCGGACGCAATGGCTGATAGACCACGAAGAGCTTCGCGAGCATCTGAGTCGGTTGACTAACCTTCGGCGGCTGGCATTGTGCCGCGATGGCTATGAGGTCATGTTCGCAGGCCATCACGACAGCTACTACGACATGCAGTTCGCCAGGGATGACGTGGATCTGTGGGAGCGTGCGGAACTCGATCGGAACATTGGATTATTTGATGCCGCTCGATCTCGTGATGAGCGGCGGGCAGAGGAGGCACGAGCGCGCGAGGAGCGCAGGCAGAGGCGCGAACAGACAGCCGGCGACAGCGATGCCGAAGGCGAAGAAGATGCTGATGAAGATGAGGAGGAAGATGCTGGCGAGCCAGAGAACGACCACCAGAGCGACGAGCAGTCAGATGGTCCAGCAACTGACATTCATGCTGAGGGAGAGGAAGCGGACCTCAATAGTGCATCCGAACATGATGACACAGGCGACGACCAATCTTCAGACAGCGACCAGGCAGAGGATTGGAGAGAGCCGTACTTCGGACTTTCGCGTGGTGAGAAATGTGCAGCTGGATACCAACGCTGAGCGTTACTGACCCGATGCAGTTGAGAGATTCGAACTGTCCCACCGTAATGCAATGATGAATGTGGTAGAAGAGTATGCTGAGGACATTCCGTCGCTTGATTGGATATACGTGGGACAGCTTCCATTCAGCATTCGACACCAGGGCGAAGACGTGGTAGTCACTCCACTCATGGCAGAGAGGGATTCTTGCCGAACTGCCTTGGATAGAATGTTTGGAGCGGAAAGCTTCAATACTGATGATGAGTAGAAGGGGTCGAGAACTCACAAGTTTGCAGTGCGCAGATGTCAAGGCCCGAAGTTCGTGGGCCGGCTACGTTTCAAACTGTCCAGACTGCCACGACTGCATAGTCCTGGCGGAGCCGAAGCATGAGCGACGTTTCGACGATTTGTGAGCATATCACAGTCGGCAGAGCCACGGAGGACAAAGGAACAGGTCTGCATGAGGTTCCTGAGATGAGCGAAGACGCTGCTGTCACCATAGTGATGGGCTAATGATGGGCTTGATGCAGAGCATGATAGATTCAGAGTCTCCGTGGTGTACTGCTGCCGCCAAGAACTCATATCACATGACGTTCGGGGCTCTAAACTCTAAACTCCCCTAGTCAATCCTCCTTGCCTCCGCCTTCACAAAAACATCCGCTCCACGAGATATCATCGATTCCCTCACTCACTACGTCAAGTATTCGTCAATGATCAATTACCTTCTCTCATTGTGGAGCTCCTGATGCGTGAAATTATGATATGGAAGTCCTGCCTTCTGGGACCACTGCTCGCTGAAAGCGCTTGCCGACGCGTTCGGATCTCCACCAGATGCTCCTTCAAGGTGGTTGCATTATTGCGGACATTATTCTGGACAACAAATCAGGCCTTCGAAACGCCTTTGCCAGCGTTACTAAACGTCTGCAGACCTTCTCATGGGGCCTGCGGGAGCATGCAACGGCCAAATCGAAACGCCCGCGATCCCTCAAAGATCTCATCCGGATTCAATCCCAGAAGAATGCGTGAAAGTTCAGGATGCTGCATTGAATGCTCGCGGAATCACAGATATACTCCTAACATAGTCGTTCAGATGGATGGCCATGGATTTTTCGCCAGTCGACTACTCGATGCCTTCATGCTCCACCGAAGGTAATGAATGCAAGGTTCAGAAGACTAGGCTACCTCTCGCCAGCGCGCTTAAAGGTCTCTACTAGTCCTCGACACTCAAGTAACGGAGTCCGCGCTGGTATATGACGCTTTCGAAAGAGAAGCTGGACTCAATATGCAATCCATATCTAAGAGTGGTAGTATTCTGTCACATTGAGACTCAAGCACACACCATCTCTCTCGCTCGAAGCCAATTTGTCTTTGTGCACGCTTGCCTTCGGCTTCTAGATTTCATGATGAGTCTCTCACGAGGCAGAACCTTGGTCAATGCAGATAATTTGAAACGCGTTAGTTATGAAACAAAACCTGCACACGTTGGCGTGTCTTTCGTAAGTGGGAGAGCAGAAACTTCGGCTCCCCAAGACTACATCACAGACCCAGATAGCTTTCTTGATCAAGTTGGCTCACAACTTTTGAGCATACGCGTCAGGTCTCTGCGCAGCGAGAGCCTCAAGAATGAAACGACCTCTTGCATACAGAGTACGACGTAAGCTATCTTGGCTGGAGCTTCACCAAAGCTGCGAAGAATCGGAGAGCCGAAGAGATCATGGTATAAGAGCGACCGTCGAGGGTGCTGGAATGGAACAAGCAGCAACTCAAGCAGCTTCGATCGAGCAGCTTGCAACCATTCTAGCCACCAAAGCCTTCACTTCACAACACCATCGCTCAAAGATCCATTCATCACAATGCAGCTAAAAGTCATCGCCGCCACCATCGCCTCTTTGGCAATCACGGGAGCTCTCGCCGTGCCCGCTCCAGGTCCGGAGCCGATTCCAATGCCATTCCCCGACGTAAGCTTAGACCGACCTCAGTGAACTCGAAGACCTCAACTAACTCCATCAAAGCCCATGGACGAACCTCTCCTCCAGGCTCGCACCGAACAACAGCAAAACGCCAAGGACAATGTCAAGGACAACAAGGGCGTGAATGACCACAAGGGCCAGTCCGGGCAGCAATGGGGTCAAGGTCAACAATGGAACCAAGGCCAGCAAGGTCAAACAGGTCAATACCCATACTACGGCCAGTACAACAGCGGACAGTACTATGGCGGAAACACTGGTCAGTATTACTCGTATCCATATTACAATGGTATACTCCCTTGTTCCTTCTCCCCAAAAATTTCGAAAGACATTTATTGATGTGTAACTTCAGGCTACGGACAGTACAACTATGGAAACAATGGTCAGTACTACCCATACAGCTACAACAGCGGCCAGTATTATTCTCCGTACAACAGCGGCCAATACTACAACTACAATGGCTACAACAATTACAACAATGGTCAGTACGGATATTCTGGATATAATACTGGATATGGGCAGAGCAACATTTGCTACAACAATAGGGGTCAGGCTTACCAATGCTAGATGGGAAGAAATCGGATTGACGAACGAATACAAGATGACGAGAGTGAAGAATGGAAGAAAATGGTAATGTGGAGGTATATGATGCATTCACTTGTGGTAGCTTGGTAGTTTCGTAATCCCTCATAGGTTTAGGAAAAGGGTTTCGCGTTTGAAATCACTCCATCACACAATCATCTCAACCTCCACGCCCAAACACCAACCAACCCCACAACCAGAGCCGGCAAAACCCTCCTCACCAGCATCCTCCCAATCTCCCTCACCATATTCTCCTGCACCTCCCTAATCTTAACCTTCAACGCCTCTCCCTCATTTACATGTGGAAACTCCACATCAGTCGGCACCTCAACTCCCAAAAATCTACACAAAGGTCCCCAACCATCCTCCAACCTAAACTCCAAAATCTTTTCCCTATCCACAGTCTCCCGGATCTCAGCATAATGCCTTCGATAAACCTCTCTAGCATTCCTCTTCATTCCCTCCTCAGTCTCAGCCTCAAGCCATCCACACAAAGTCATAAAACTCACAGCCCCAACTTTCGAACCCAGAATGGGCTCGATGTATTTCCTCGTAAAAATCCCAGAGTTTGAAAACATAGGTTCAATCACACCTTCACAAAAAGATCTATACCATTTCTCTTCGTCCCTCTCCACAAGCACGACTTTCGCATTGGGATACGCATCTACTAGTTCCTTCCAGAAAATCGCACAAGGAGCATCTGTTACTGCTTGACAGTGACCGAGGAGTGAGTCCCAGAAAAGTTTCGTGAGAGGAGGTTCTGCATCTTCGGGGTGGTATTTGTGATGGAGAGCGATTTCCCAACGTGCTGTGTAGGAGGGGTTGTCGATGAGATCGAAACCGTGGGCGCAGTGAGTAAAGCCTAAGATTGAGAGGGCTGTGGACATTGAGCGAGTTCCTGTTCGTGGGAGGCCGAGGGCTAGGACTCTCAGTGGGACAGGGCGGGTTTGCTTTGTCGAGGTTGCCATGTAGGCTTTGCTGTCGCACTCTGCGTTGTGTAGTCGTTGGCTTCATGCCTGTGCGAGCATGTCTATGTCTTACGATGCGGTAGATGCAAGCTCGTGGCGCCAGGCAGGAGTCTGGGGCTGAATCCTTCGAGCTGCTCCTTCGGCGAAATATCACCGATTACTTACCTTGGCCTCCTGTTGATTGCGAGAGCGAGTGTCTTGTCCAAGATGCCATGAGGCTGCAATAAACACAATCATCAATATCAGAGGGTATCTCATCACCTACAGTACTCAAAACGCCAATTCCCCAAGACCACGCTGGGTCGCAGCATCTTGAACTCCCATTTGCGTCTTCCCCAAAGCCTCTCGCCAAGCATCTAACACATCTTGCGGAAGATCCTCAGCCTCTTCTATAACCCAATCCAACCATTTCACCACAGAAACAGCCTTATCCATATCTTTCTCATCAATTACCACAGCTTTCAGATATTTGATCAAAGCATTTACATCATCGTCATAAGGTCCTTCATCATTAAATTCTTTGATCCAAGCGGAGACAGCGCTTCGGAGTTCCGGCAAAGTGCTCAACTTTTGACTCGTGAACATTGGTTTGTCGGGCTTGGGAGGCAAAGTGAAGACTCTTCTGAAGGGAGTGTTGTCTTTCTGTTTCATCTTCTTTCGTCGATGCATGGACATGTCAATGCCGCCGGTGCGCTGGAGACGAGCTTGTCGCTGATGTGCTAAGACTTCAGCACGCAACTCTTCTGGTAATGCTGCAAGAACCTCAGGATCAAGCTCTTCGTCTGCTCCACCAGCGGCACCAGCAGGTCGAGAAACGAAGTTGGACTGCGTCAATGTGTTATCGCTATGCTGCAAGTTACGAAGCTTCCTCGATATGCCGCCACCTCTAGGTCTTCCACGACCACGTTTGGGTGGAGGTGGTGGCGGCAAGATACGTCTAGTTCGCGGCGATTGTGGTAAAACAGGTTGCTCAACTCTTTTTGGCACGGCTTGCGGTTGCTTGTAGAAGCCAAGCACTTCATTGCGGACATCTTCTGGAAGAGCTTCAAGAATGCTAGGATCGATCTGAGATTGTGGTGGCAGAGCTACGGCCGGTGACTGAGCTCGGGAGGAGTGATTCGATTCGCGATGTTCAGCTACCTTTGCAGGGAGCAATGTCTCTTCGGGCTTGGACTCTTCTTCCGCAGATCGCAATGCAGCAGACGGCTTTGCTTGCCTAGCCAGCTTTGCTCTGATGTCTTCCGGCAGCTCTGCCAGTACGCTCGGGTCGACCTGGGTTGGCAGCACAAACTGTGTGCCAAGAGTGTTCAACGGCTTCTTTGATGGTGTGCCAGGCTGCTCGACAGGCCTGAATGCTGCACTTGGTCTGTTGACTTCTGCAATTGCTGGCTGCTGAGGTGTGGTTGGATCATCCTGGATCGGGTCCTCAGTAGACATGGTGCGCTCGACGACAGCCTTGGGCTTGGAAGGACCGGCGTTGAACTGCAACCGCCTTTGACTGCTCTCATCGCCGCCTCCAAGCCCGGCTTTGATTGGTTCCAGTTTCTGCATCTGGATGCCGATGCCGCGAAGCTCGCCAGGCGATATGCAGAAGGACTTCATCATGGCAATAGTCTCTTTCGTCAGGACCGTATGATCATTTGTAGCGATGCCAAGCTGCATACTCTTGTTGAAGACATCACACTTGCCATGTCCTAGATGCTTGGGAGGGTCGAGTGGTGCATCTGCTGCACGTTTCATGACCTTCATAGTCAACTGCTTTCCCTTCACCCGTTCCTTCAGCAGACGCTTGCTGAGCTCGCCGGACAGACCGTGCATGAACTCGTCTACTTGTTCTTGGCTCTCGAAGCGTACACCCCAGTTGACCTCGGCAGAGACAGACTTTCGTATCACTTGATCACCAACTTCAGCCTTGTCGATTCCACGTGCATACTCCCACAGCTTTTCGCCGGTCTTTGGTCCGAGCGTGTTGACAAGCCTCTCTTTTGACGTGTCGCGAATGTCCTTGACAAGCTTAATGCCGATCTCTTCAAGCTTGCCACCAATACTGTACGCGACTCCTGGCAGTTTTGTCACCTCGAGAGCACCCATGAAATCGAGGACTTCTTCCGGTCGAAGCTGATATTGGCCAGCAGGTTTCGCTTTCCGGAGCGCACACTTTGCTTGCAAGATATTGCCGCCGATGCCTACAGAGACGTTACAGCCTGTCTTAGCAAAAACTTCATCTCGCATCTTCTGGGCGACCTCATCCGCTTTCTTCTGCTCGCGATATACAGCGCCTTCATTCCGTTGGACACCATTCGAGCCACTTTCCGCGATACAAATGGCGCTGATGTCTACCAATGCCTCATCGATGCTCACGCTTTGCACAATGCCGCCGGTGGCCATGATTGCATCGTAGAATTGCCGACTGGCCTCTTCGTAGCCAGGAAAGTCGTACGGCAAGACTTTTAGTTCAGGGCAAAGCTCCTGCGCTCGACGCATCCACATGCCATTACTGACACCAAATTTGCGGGCGGGATAGTTGCAGCTGGCAATTTCTGATCCTGATCCACCTCCATGAGCGACCACTGCCGGCTTGTCTTTGTACTGCGGATACTTCTTCAGCGAGACTGCAGCGAAAAAGCTGTCAAAATCCACATGCATGACATATCGTCTTTGACCTGGAAGTTTCTTCTGTCTGGCTTTCTGCGTGGATGTCTTTTCTGCTGCCAAGGCTTGTAGCTGGGATTTGAGATCTGCCTTCCACGTTGATAGATGATGAAGACGAGATTCGCGATAGTATTGCTCGAGAAAGTCAGGATGCACGACCGTTGACTTGCGAATCCTTGGATCTGACAAGATGAGTGCGTTGTGCTCCTCAGCTGTCATTTGCGCCAACTTCGAGGGAGACACCGTCTTCCACACATCAGACTGCGCGACGACTGCATGAGACACATCTGGTTCCTGTGATCCTTCTCTAGGCCGAAGAGCGGAGGGCATTTGAGCCGACTGTATAGTCTCCTCGGCAATGTCATCTTGGGCTTGATCGGGTAGAGGCAGATCTGGATCTGTTGCTGTAGCGGCACCGTCACCCGTCTCGATGGCTTCGATAGTCTGGTCCTTGATTGGAGCAGCGGGAGGAGGACTGCTAGGTGGCGGAGTCTGAGGTGCAGCAACCACTTCAGGCTGCTGAATGGTACTTCTCTCGACAGGCACTTCCCCAGCTTCGTACAGTGCATTCTCCACTGAGCTCGGAAGATCGTACTCGTCGTCTTCGATGTCCTCAATATCCGGGGTCACAGTCTGCGTAAGCTTTGGTGGCTTTCTCGATGGAAGCTGTGACGAAGATGGCTGCTGTGACCGGAATTGAGATGTATACCAACTGGCATCAGTCTGCTCTCGATAGCCGGCCTGCTTCTTGCCTGCCTGACTGACGACTTGGCCATTGTCAAAGCCGAGAACCTTCTGACCTACACCTTCGTCCACCACGCGATAGGCATCCCATGGCAGCAGTCTTCCGGCCTTGATAGAGTCCACGATCCAGGCAGGTTTGACGATGCGATACCTTCGAAATTCTTCTTTCTTCTTTGGCGTGAGATTGCTGGCAATGATGTGCGTGACCATAGTCTTACCATCCAGATACTGGATGAATCCTCCGCCATGCTGTACGACCATAGTATGCAGATCATTGAGACTTGGCTGAGTATAGCCGTTCACATGGCAGACTACGCCACGAAAGATCTGCGGCTTGTCGGCATTCTGAGATCGCACTTCTGCATCCAGATTCTGCAATTTGATTTTCTTGCGACGGAAGTAGTCCGAGAAGCCGCCAAATTTGGAAGGCTCATATTCCTCGCGCGTCTCATCACCGGTAAACTCGTGGTTTTCTATTCTCTTCCTGACGCTGGCCGACTTCTTCTCCAGTCTCGAGCCCATGTTCGCGTAGCCTAAACATGGTGATTGTCCGCTAGTCCGGCATTTGAATGATGGTCAGCGTTGTGTTGCGAAATGCACGCGTCGCCACAGGTGAAGGGGAAGTGAAAGGCAGCAACGCGACAAAGATGACGTGCAGTAGTCAGTGTTAGCCGGATCGGATACAAGGTCGGGTAGTAAAGGTGAATTAGGCTAGCTTCTTCTCCGAAATCTTGGCGTCGGCGTCGAGCTTCGCAAAAAGTTCTGCCTTTGCCTCGACCGCTTTCTTGAGCTCCAGCACCCAACCTCTCTGTCTCCCATTTCTCTGCGACTTTTCCTCCCTCACCGACTGTAAGCTCAACACCTGAGCTACTTTAATCAAAAGAGCAACGAAGGTCGCACTTGAAAGTTCCAGCACATTTTCCACCTTAAACTCACCATGTCTGCTATGGTGCCAATGGCCATGTTCGGCCTTGAAGTCCCAGCTGGCGACGTTGAAATCCCTGGCAACATTACGATCCCATCCGCCTACCGCATTACCATGGCGGCAATTGACCCATCAGCTGAGCCAGAGGGTGAAGATGGCGCGGTCCCACGCGCGACCCTGAAAATCATCCGTCAGCCGCTCGACGCCTACGATTCTGAAGACGACGAAGACGACGATGAGGACTTCGACATTGAACAGATGGAGGCTCTTCTTGGCGGCGGCGATGACGACAGCGAATCCGAGAGCGACGAGGAAGTCAACGGTGGTCCCAGCGACCCAAAGAAGAGCAAGGCGGCAAAGAAGGCCGCTGCCCAGGCGGAAATTCAGAAGCTGCTTGAGGAAGAGAGCGACATGGATGTCGACGATCTTCCAAACGGCGTTAACGGTATCAAGAAGTCCGCCAAGGCTTTGGGTAAAATGCCAGCCAGCGATGAGGACTCTGACGAAGACGACATGGAGGATTCCGAGGACGGCGACTTTGAGGAGTTTGTCATCTGCACTCTCGACCCAGCCAAGGTGAGTTCTATATATGACTGCCGATAGATTCCATACTAATCTGCCTAGAACTGGCAACAACCACTCGATATCACCATCGGCGAGCGTGAGCGCGTGATGTTCAAGGTGTCAGGCACCCACACCGTTTTCCTCACCGGCAACTATGTCGAGCCTACCCACAGCCACGACGACCCAGGCATGTACGATCCTGACAGCGATGAGGAGGGTGACTACGACCTCGAACCGGACAGCGATGAGCTGGATGAGTACGATGAGGAGGACGAGCTTGACGACATGGAGGACCCACGCATCACTGAGGTCGACGACGAGGAAGAAGAGGCACCAAAGCTTGTCGAGGCGAAAAAGGACAAGAAGGGCAAGAACAAGCGCACAGCCGAGGAGGTTGCTGACAGCTCCACCATCGATGACTTGATTGCGAAGGAAGCTCAAAAGGACGAGAAGCTTTCCAAGAAGCAGCAGAAGAAGCTGAAGAAGAACGACGGCTCTGCCACTGCTGCTCCAGAAGTCGAGGCTCCATCTTCCACCAAGTCCGACAAGAAGGTTCAATTCGCCAAGGAGCTCGAGCAAGGCCCAACACCCACCAAGGACTCCAAGAAGGAAGCCAAGGCTGGCGGCATCAGGAAGGTTCAAGGCGTGACCATCGACGACCGAAAGACTGGTACTGGTCCAGCAGCCAAGTCAGGCGACCGTGTCAGCATGCGCTACATTGGTAAGCTCGAGAAGGACGGCAAGGTCTTTGACTCCAACAAGAAGGGCAAGCCGTTCTCCTTCAAGCTCGGCTCCGGCGAAGTCATCAAGGGCTGGGACATCGGTATCGCCGGTATGAGTGCCGGCGGTGAGCGAAGAATTACCATCCCAGCCAACCACGGCTACGGCTCCAAGGGTGCACCACCTCAAATCCCAGGCAACGCGACCCTCATCTTCGATGTCAAGCTGCTTGAGATCAACAAGAAATAAACGAAAAGAACTCTGTACACTCTACGGCTGCTGTTGCTCTCGCATAGGTCAGCCCACTCCCAGACCAAGTGCTGGAGGGAAGGACGGCTCGGCCTGGACATGCGAAGGCTCGCTGTGTTCCATCTGCTGCGTTTCTCTGCTTTAAGGACTGATGATACCCGACTTGCATTGCATTTTCTGTAGCAGGAATGATGGGTTTCTTCAGATGTGTTTGTGTTTGTGTGTATAAAAGTATCGACCATGGCAAGGGAATGGATGGCGCTTCAAAGGTTAGCTCAATATTATCTGTAGTATGCGAATGAACACTGCTTGAGAAACGATTGATTTGGAATATGAGTCTGTGCCACCCTTCACACGTCCATTTCGTTCTCGCTCTCCCTGCGAACCTGCAGAACATCGGGTATGGGAATTGCTTGCAGGCATTGATTGTGGCTTTCTCTGATGTATTTGCGTGGGAGTTGCAACGAGAATAATCAACGCGTTTCAATGCCACGAATCACGACGATACCAAGTTTGCAATTGCGGTTCGCTTTTTCATATCTCAGCTTTGATGCCTTTCGACCCAAGTTCCATTTGCACATCATGACCAGGGAAAAGGAGATTGGATTTGAAAATGCAGAATGGGGGTTCAGTGTGTTTACGTTTCATCGCTGTCGTAGCCTCGCGGCCTATGCTGATTGGGTATCTGATGCTTTCATGCTTTGTCGTAGCCTCATGGCTTATGCTTTTCCAAGTTTCAACCCTTCCATGCTTCCATGCTTCCATGCTTTCATGCTGAGTCGTAGCCTCGCGGCTCATGCTGTTGGGTATCTTATGCTTCCATTATTCCATGCTCCCATATACCATGCTTCCATGCTGTATGCCAATGCTCAAGCCATTCGCCTTGTTGTGCTCAATGCCATTTCCCATGCATCAATAAGCCTGAAATCCTTGAGCTCCAAAATCCAACTTCCTACTCCTCGTCGTTCTCATCACCCTTCTCTCTCTTGTGATCACCCTGTGATGTTTCCGTGAACTCTCGCTCTTTGCGAACGTTGCCGCTGTGCGACGTGAGAGTTGATGGTGGAATGTTCGGCTCCATGGACATCGCGCTCGTGTCCACAGAGTCATCGCCGTCATCACCTTGAGCTGGAGTCGAGGGCAAGAGACCAAGCAGTGCAGCCTCCTCTGGGTCCAGATCTGAGCCGATCGGATCAACATCAGGCTCAACGTCAGCGTACCTGCCAGGCGAGGCCATAGCTTCTTCCGACTGAGGGCTGCTACCTTGCTTGATAGCTTCCGCCTTCTTCTCGCTCGCCTCCTCGGCCTCCAATATCATCTGCCATTGTAGGAGCTTCCGCGCGAGATCCCGCTTCGCCGCCTCAATGACTGGCTTTCCCAACTTGCTTGGCATGATGGCCGGCAGAAGGACGCCTGACCACTTTGTGTGATAGCCTGGAGCAATAAAGTCTTTCGTCGTAATGCCCGTGAGCGACATTTGACGGCGAGCCTCCTCGCAGGGAGGACAATTCTTCTTAGAAACCTGAATCATTTCAATAAGGTCAGGCAGCATGTCGAGAAGCTGTTTCTGCGTGGCGAAGACACCATTGTGTTCCAGCCAGGCATCGTTGATGTGCTTCATGATCTCCTTATCTTTGACGATGGCGATCATACTCATCAGCGTTGATTCGCAGTGAGTAGTGCCTTTGATGGATGGTCGATACTGCTGTATAACCTTGCCAATTTTGATTTTGGTGCCGTCCTTCAAAGCTTTGAAGAGGAAATCTGGCCTCAATGCTGATTCGTATTGGCGCAATTTCTGAAGGAAGGCCTCGTTGATCGGTGCGATAGCACTGTCCCAAGCCGTCATTCTAAATTTGGCAACAGCCACTTGAGCTTGAGTGACCAGCGCAGATTCATATTCTTGACTCGTCGTCTTGTGGCCTGGCTTTGCCACAGTTGCGCGGCGCAGATACGATTCGTGCAGGCAAGGCGTTCGAAGGAAGGACATGGCAGCCATTGCCCATCCTCTGTATGGCTGAGAGATGTGCTTCTCAGCATTCAGAATTGCGTCAAAATCGTCCGTGTCATCATCTGGATTGTCTCCCTCGAAGTCGTCAGCATCTGGCAGTGGTTTTGCTTCAGAGCCTTTGTTCTGTTCGGGATCTTCACTGGTCTCTGGCAGTGGCGTCTGGACAGTCTGTGGCTTAGGCTCTGTCCATGTAACTTGGTCTTTGAAATCCGTTACGTTTGCTGATTGCGCCAGCCATTGGAGATGAGCCTCGAGGAATTCGCTGAATTTGTTGAGAAAGTTGAGTAGCAGGACCATGCCGTTGGCAGCTTGTTTGACAACCTTTGTCAACGCGGCTTCCTGATCTGGCATTGGATCTCGTGCGACGGCCTGCATGCCTTGGCTGAGTTGGTCCAGTGCCTCTTTAGCGTGGATGAGGTGGTCTCGTAGCATAGTCTGGAATCGAAGTCTCGCAAAATGTGTGTCATAGATCTTCATTTTGGCGATCGCATTCGAGTAATCTCCGCCTGAGAACGAATTGCGAATGATGGTTGCTTGTTGCTCGTTCGGCGTCTGAGTTTTCAAATGATCTGGTATTGGAATGTCCCTCGAATGAGAGGGCATTTCCTTGGCTTGGTGTGTCAGGATCTCCCAGAAGTTTGTCGTGTATCCATCACGAGCCTTCTTCGAGCCAGACGCGAATCGACTGAGCATCTTGGGATGACAAGCCAAGTATACGTACTCTCGAAGCCGCCGAACAGCAGTGTTGTATTCGGGCAAGGTCGTTGCAATGTGAACAGCACGAAGATACTGGAAGTAGAACTTAACATGATCGATGAAGTCGATGTGCTTGACTTTACCCTTTGTCTTCGAGTTCGCCAGATCATTGATGTATTTGATGATCACGTCTTGAGATGGCGTCTCGGTGCCGGTTACATCGATCTTCTCTATCCAGACCTTGTGCTGAGACGCGTATTCCCACCTCTTCTCAGTAGAATCATCCGGATCTTGATTCCCGGAGATCACGATTCTTGGATCTTTGACCTTGATGACATCGTTGACATCGTTTGTCTGAGCGATTTGCGTTCCTGCGAAAACGACAGAAACGACTTCATCCTTTCGGACTAGGATGCCTGTGTGAGTGGAGAGCAGGTATTGGCTGGTACCCGGCTTCTCGAGCTTTGAGGCTGTTGCACTGGCCGGCTGCCCAGGTGGACGTGGCAGGACATTTTCCAGCGAACAATGAAGCTTTGCGCAGCTGCGGAATTCCAAGTGTTCATCTCGAGTGAGGAAGTACTCATGAAGTGGACTCGCACTGGCGTCCTTAGCTGGATCCATGGCGCACTACGTCGTTGGCGTGGATCTGCAGCAAGGGATGGAAGGAGTAACGCCGAGTGGTGTGAACGGAGAACGGAGGGATTTTTCGAAGCCTAAAATTCAGTCCGATTTGCCAAGGCTGTTGCCAAGATATCAAGAATCACGTGGGGGACAAACGATGTAGCTGTGAAGATCACTGACTGCTACAACAAGCTGCGTAAAGTATGCCAGTGATGTTTGCTGATGTTTTTTGGCCTGAACGAAGGTGAATGGAGATTAGTTTGCTATCGCGTTGGAAGAGCGGATTCTTTGTTCACCCGAACCTTCTGTCATGCATTCCAGTGCAGGTGGAAGGCTGTGGCCTCCCGCAAAGTGACAAAGCACAACTGGCACGTTACGGATCATGCAAGCATTCACTCGAGTAATGGAGAAGATCAAGACGTTGCGAAATTCGTGTTCTTACTCGAAAATGCACTTGACGTGGTGGCTGAAATCATAGTTCCTATATCATCATCGGACATGCAAGTAGTATGAGGGCGAGACAGGTGAATGGTTCCCAAGACAAGAAGGAATAATACAAGGACATGAGAGTGACTTCCATACTCCGTGAATGGAGATCATTGCCTGAACAGCGCCACCTTAACTCCATTCTTACTCGCCAGCGTCGCCGCGACCTTCTCAAACCACGGTCCACCATCTCGATCCTCGATTCTGCGGAACGTCTGCAGGATCCTAACAGTAACATAATAACTCTCAGCGAGAGCATACTGCTGTCCAAGGCATACTCTCTGTCCGCCGCCGAAAGGTATGTAGGCCCAGAACGGTCGCAAGTTCGGGTCGCTCCAACGTTCGGGTCGGAATATGTGTGCGTCTTTGCCGTACACTGCTTCGCTTCGTTATAAAGCGTAGGTGCTGTAGAAGAAATTGTCGCCTTTGGCTATGAAGATGGGTTGGAGACCGTCTGCTCCGCCGCCGTGAGGGATGGTTGTGTCCCGGGAAGCGGCTTTGGAGAGCATGGGGACTGGTGGATGGAGACGGAGGGCTGGAGATCATTAGAATTTGAGACTTGATAGGTGTATTTCTTGGTGGGACGTACTTTCTTGTGTGCAGTATCTGAGATATTTCATATCTCTCAGCTTTTCGTAGGATGGTAGCTCGCCGTTGAGCTTATCAATCTCGGCGAGCAACTTGGTCCACACTTCAGGCTCTCTGGCGAGGTTGAAGAACAAATGCGACAACAGGGTCGCTGTTGTGTCTCTTCCAGCTAGTAGAATATTCATGGTCTCGTTCAAGGCTCTCGTGCGATCAACCTCGTCATGCTTGACCAGCTCGTCGATGAAGACGTACTGCTCGCCTTTCTTCGCTTTCTCTGCACGCTCGGCCTTGTTCTCCAAAGCACGATCAACCCACTTCTGGATGAAGCCTCGTGATATGGCGTTGGCACGCCGAGCAGCTGGATGAGGGAAGAGATTGTAAAGCTTTCCGAGCCGGGCGTGCAAGGTTCCTTCCTCCATAGCCAATTCAAAGGCCGTGACAAAGTCTCTGGCCTCCTGAGAAGCCTCGTCATCTGCATCAAGTGAGTTGGCACTAGTGCCAGTGAGGAACTCAGTGGAGGTGTCCATAGTGAGTCGATGAAAAAGCGGCTGTAGATCAATCGTGCTTCCGTCATCGGGAATGAGAGCCAGAAGTTTTGGAATATGTCGCTCAAACTGCTCTAACTCCGTGATTTGGCTCTTGTCGAATTGTGGCTTAAGCATATTTCGACTATGCTGCCAGAAAGCTCCATCTGAGGTGAAAATACCCTTGCCTAGCAGACCTTCGAATGCCGCCAGTCTCGACGGCTCCACCACAAAATCATCAGCACGGGTCAGCACACTCTTCATGTTTTCTGGGTCGCTTGTAAAGACGGTTTGCCTCGTTCCAAATCTTCCGACGGCCACGAAGTTTCCGAACCCTCGTCTCTCAGGATCATGAATTTGAGTCAGCTGCTGAACGTATTCTAGAAGCTGATTCTTTTTGGCAGCAGCCAGCATGTTTCGCATGAGATTGAGTCCATATTGGTCCCACCATGGTGCTTCGAGGTATTGCTTCGGAGGTTGACATCCATGTTTTTGCTCGAAGAGCTTCCGTCTGCTTGCGAGGCTTGCCCTGATGTAGATGATGTTCAGCACAGAGGCCACAAGCAGGCCCGAGAGGAGAAAGGGTAACATGTTGCGATCGCCTTCACAGAGAGAGTAATGTCTCGGAGGCCTGATAGTGCTACTTGAAAGTTGTCTGGAGCTCTTTGGACCTGTGGGCATTCAGCTCACTCGTGTTGACCTCGCATTGCTACGGACGTATGTCGTGCAACCCATGCTCGCATCCTACTCTGCTTGGCGGGGGCCAAATGAGCTAATCCTCGGTATGCATTTGACGCTGCAGCATGGCCCTCCAGTTTTGAGTTGTGGAATTCCGATGATGGGCGGACGTCTGCAGTTTGTCAAGAACGAGGTATGTGTGCAGGAGATGATGTTGTGAATGAGGTCGCTCCCGGGGATATCTCGTCCGAACTATGATCGGGATCTGGGCAAAGAGCAAAGGCCGCGGACCGCCTCTCCGTGAACTCAGTTGAGCCGAGGTCGATCGAGAGCTGTTGCCAATGCAATATTCCGCCAGATATGAGCCTAGACTAGTAGAATCTGCTATACAACGCAGACAGGAACACTTTCACCTCTGTACAGACTCACTATTGCATTTCACTTACCTCAAAGGTACCGCTCCATTGAACACACCAGCTCCGATCCAGCCCAGCCCACCTCACGAAGCACGAAACAAGCCACGACACGCTCGGTCCATAGCTGGTCTCGCCCAGCATGACCACCTCAGAAAACCTCAAAGAGGCAGCAAAAGGAAATGTAGACCCACTGAAAGACCAAGCACAGCAAACTCTCCAAGATGTCAAGCAAAAAGTCCCCACATCAACAACAGAACTCAAGGAGGTGGCAGAAGAGACAGCAAAGAAGTCCTTCCAGAGTTTACGCGACTTCGTAGCAGGAGGAGTAGGAGGAGTATGTGCAGTGGTAGTAGGACATCCCTTCGATCTGGTAAAAGTGAGGTTACAAACTGCGGAGAAGGGTGTTTATACCGGAGCTATGGATGTCGTGAGGAAGACGATTGCGAGAGAAGGGCCGGTTAGAGGATTGTATGCTGGTGTTTCTGCGCCTTTGGTTGGTGTTACGCCTATGTGTAAGTTTCCACCAACACTCATCATCCCCAATGCTAACATGTGTCTTGCGAAGTCGCCGTAAACTTCTGGGCCTACGGCGTAGGAAAACAACTCGTCGACTCCTTCTCAACTGTTGAAAACGGTCAATACACAGTCTCACAAGTCTGTTTCGCCGGTTTCTTCTCCGCAATTCCCATGACAGCCATAACCGCACCTTTCGAACGCGTAAAAATCATCCTACAAATCCAAGGCCAAAAACAACTCGCACCAGGAGAAAAACCAAAGTATTCCGGAGGCATGGACGTCGTACGTCAACTCTACAAAACTGGAGGAATAAAATCCGTATACCGTGGCTCTTTCATGACCTTGGCACGAGATGGTCCCGGATCAGCGGCTTATTTTGCGACGTATGAGATTATCAAGAGGAATTTGACGCCGAAGGATCCTGTGACTGGGAAGCCAGGACAATTATCTTTGACTGCTGTCATGGCTGCTGGTGGTGCGGCGGGTGTGGCGATGTGGACTGCTGTCTTCCCGGTTGATACGATCAAGTCGAGGTTACAGTCTGCGGAGACGAGGGAGAGCATATTCCAATGTGTTGGCAACCTTTACCGGAACGGGGGCATCAAGGCGTTCTTCCCTGGTTTAGGTCCGGCCATGGCGAGGGCTGTTCCTGCTAATGCTGCAACGTTCTTGGGTGTGGAGTTGGCGCATCAGGCTATGAATAAGGTGTTCTGAGCACCCCACGCATGAGGCATGAGGAATATTGGGATGGATTTGCAAGGTCATTAACGTCTTGGGACAGGTTCGAAGATTAGAGACATTTGTATAGCGGGCACAGGGATTCCTGCAAGATTCGAGATATAGAGGGAAATTTACCAGGACGTATGAAGCATTTAGACCAGGAAATTAAGACTTCAAAAAGTGACCAGCACTTTCTATTTCCTCTTATGTTCATGGGGTCGCTTGAGCTTAGACTGAAAGCCTTGTACGAGAGCCCTCTATCCGCATCACTGTCGTTCGCGACTTTGCTTGCTAACGTTCATTAATCCATGTTCCCCACTCCTGCAACTTAGTCCACCCGAGTCACGACACAGTACTCTGACTTTCACTGCCACTCTCGCTCTGATCGTCCTCGTCCTCGTCGCTATCCCCTCTCGCCTCAAAGTTCTGCAAATCTCTCATCTCCCAAACAGAATCCGGCACCTTGAAGTCTTTCGGCGCGATAATGATTCCAAACTCCTTGGTGAAATCATACCCAGCTCTTCCACTTGTGCCATAGAAGCCAATGATCTTCTCATCAGAATTCGACCCCAAAACTTTGACTTCCCCGTTTCTAGCATTAAGTTCTCCCCAACTCTCACCGTTCTCGAGATGCAATCGAATTCCATCAAGACCACCCCAGCCCCCATTTTCTCCAAGTTCGACCTTTGAGATTCTGGAAGTCTTGGAAAGAGAATGAGATTCGCTCGCGTGACCGCCATCGATGCAGTAAGGAGGAGGTGGACCGCAGTTTGCATGAGTTCCGTCGGCGTAGTAGACTACTGCTCCGTCGAATGTACAGCCGACGCGAAGATCGATGGAAGTGGCGCGAACGATTTTGCCATTAGAGGAGCGTTTGCGGAGCAGGACGGACCACTCAACGTGGTCATCTGGGTTGTAGTGTTCGGTATCCATGTATGCAGATCTGATGCTGTGTTTACGCAGACGGATGGAGGTGCCTGGAATGCTGATATAGGGTTTGGATGCGAAGAGTTTCCAGGCGTCTTTGATGATTTTGTGTTTTCCGTTCAGCGCTAAGGCTGAGACTTCGAGTGGAGTGGAGCGGTCGGTGCGGTCGAGAGCGGTGATGCGGTACTCTGAGGTAACGCCATTCAATGGCTTTCCCATAAGGACGATGTTCTCGGTCGAGTCTCCGTTCTCGGTGATTTTGACGAGTGCGAGCCCAGCCGAGCAGTGGAACCTCAAGGCGTCCTCACCATCTTCATCGGTGTCGACTTCGACGGTAATACCAGCGTCGAGAAAAGCTGCCGTAACAGGGTCATCGCCTGGGAGACGGAAATGAGGCTTGCATTTGAAGCGAAGAGCGTCCTGCAAGTCCCATTCCGCCTCGTGGTCAGGAGTATTGTTGGGTAGGAAAGCATGGCCCCAAAATTCGCTGTAGCCACGAGCCATAATGCCGGTGGTGTGATCAGCACCGAAAGCGTGCCCGACTTCATGCAAGAAAGCTCCTTGACCTACGAAGCAGGCCCGAGCCATGCTGTTGCACTCGTTGTTGTCATTGCCGACAGTGTCACCAGGGACCAACGGATCAGTGAAGCAAGATGTGATCTCATCTATGGATCGAGGCCACGAGTAGGTCGTGTGGCTGCCAAAGATACCAAGAGAGATGCCATTGGCGTTGTGACATCCAAGTGCAGCATGGCCAAGAATCAAGTCCTGCTCAATGTCGTAGTGGGAGTCGAGGATGAGACCTGCGACGACTGGACGGCAGCTGGAGTCGAAAGGTCCACCGTGAGCTTTGAGAGCATCGGTAAAGATCTTGTGAAGATGATCGCGGCGATGGCTCCGGAGATTCTGCTGAGCGATGTTCTGATCTCGTAACATATTGACAGTATTATCAGTGCGAATGATGTGGACCTTTGGCACTGATGCCATCCGAACGCCTTGAGCACCCTTCGATGCAATGCTGCTCAACGATAGAGTCGTAGAAGTCCACTCTTCTTCCAGTCGGAATGAGCGTCTACCAAGACCCTTCTGACGCATGTCTTCTGCAGTCAGTGCTTGCCACATGAGTGCTGTCGTGCGGAGCTTGGCAATTGCGGCATCGAGACTGGAGTGAGCAGAGCTGTGAGCGCCGTATTTGGCGGGCGGGCAGTCAATGACCAATGGAGAGTCCTTTGCGACCATGATGGCAAGATGAAGTGGTGGCACTTGAAGGAGTGGCTGATAGTTGACTTTCAGGTATGAGGTGAACGAGACGCCTCCAGTATGGTGAAGCTTGAACTCCAGTTCGTTCATACCGCTTTGGAGCAGTACGAGCGATTTCCATTTGCCATGAGCGACAGAGAAATTGAGCTGTGAGCGAGTGCCCATGGAGTCTTGACAGTCAACCGAGACATAGTCGTTGCTGGAATTGGCGAACTCCGGACAAGTGCCAGTGACGAGAAGGCATGCTTGATGGACGACTTCGCCATCTGCGACGTTGTCGACCATGAATTCGGCCATGCTTGTTCGCTCTGGTTGTATTCGGCGAGAGGCTTTTGGAGCAGGTGCAGCAAGTGCGGAGTCAGAAGGTCTCTTGGCAACCATGTTGGAGGTGAGTGAAGCTTCAATGCTGTTGGACGTGAGAATGGTGTTAGATATTCTTGGCCATTTATGGTCCTCTTATACATTACTTCCAATGCTTTGGATAGCACAGACTATTTCGAGGATTCACAATCATTGGTCGACTGCCTACATGGTTAACGCCATGTCTGTGTAGTGTCACTCACCATGCCACACAGCCCCTTGGTGCCTTGAAGGATTCTAGGCAAGCGGAGCCCAGACCATTTGACACGTGACTCGCGAGTGGGTCGAATGTTTCCATCTCATCCTTCGAAGGCTAAGGGATGCCACAATTCAATGGATGTAGTTGAGGCATCATAGTCTACTGTCCTGGCTCTTTCAAAGCGGGTATGCCCTCCTCTTCACTCGCATTCGTGATCGCCTCTAGCAAGAGTCGTGTGCAGCACCGCTGATCGAATGCTCTCGCTCTGACAACATCGGTCAGGTCTCACAGCAAGGTGCCCTTCTCATTGCTGGAACCACGCTCCGTGTCTTAAACGAAGACAGGGTCAGGCTGAACGGTCGAGGGTAACTCGTTGACCATGTGCACAAAACGGTCCCTGGCTAGACGAGCAGTCTCGGAATGCGATCGAACATCGTGCTCTAGGCTCGTAATTGCATTCGCTGTATCTGTCGCATTTCATGTGCAGGCGTGGCGACCATGGAACCTCAAAAGCTGTTGGAGCGACAATTCCGGTGTTTGATCAACGTTCGCGGCCTGCTCAACGCGTGCAGGACCACAGAGACTGTTCCCTGGGGGAATCAGTGCTGACAGCCACTAGCGTCCGCGATCTTGCAGCCAATGACCACTCCATAGGTCAACTTCTTGGCGCTCTCTCCAAAGCTCATCATCATTTCCCGAGCTGCAACCTTCTTCGTCGTGACATTGTGCCGTGCTTTGCGAACCACTCCCATTGAAATAACTACAAGATAGGCTGCGACGTGTTCGACACTGAATGCCATGCTCCTGGACGATTTGCGCGCTCAATTGGAGCACAGTGTTGGTACAATCGTGGATTGCTGCGAAAATACCTTACGTCCTGGACGAGAGATTCTAGAACGTCGCTGCGGAGAGCGCACGTCTGGTGTGAAAGAGATGGAAACCAGAATGTAATCACTGTTGTTGAGACCAGTAGGCATGCCGCGAACAAGCTGCACGCGTGGACGTGCTCGGGTCGATGACTGGAGAAGTGATTCTTATTGCACAGACGAGCTGGACCCATCTGAGCAGTTCGTAGTGCTGCATGTGCGGCATAAGTGACCCCATAAGAGATATATGGTTGAGCGAGTGGGAGATCAGACAAGAAATGAAGCTTCATGACCGTGAAGCTGGGTGCTGTAGGTGAGTAGTAGGTCACGATTTTCTCAAGTGATCTCGTACTTGCGCTTTGCTTCGCGCTTTCCTAGTCAACGATTTCAGTCCTTCACCGGATCTTAGCAACGTTGCCAAGATTTTGAGGTTCATTCAAAATAGCTGCCTCACTTCATCAAAGCTTCGAGGTCAGCTTTCAAAAAATACAGCATCAAACAGACTACATTGGCGCCATGGCGAACGCAGCGCAACGCACCTTTGGCATTGTGGAATTGGCTGAAGCCATTCTCGCCGACGTCGACATCAGGACTTTGCTGCATGCCCATCGAGTCTGCAAGCATTGGCGTCTTGTCATTCAAGAGTCAAAGCCGCTGCGACAGAAGCTCTTCCTCGAGCCAGATACCACCACAACCATCTTGTTTTGGGTCCCGCTGCGGCCAGAAAATCATTACGCACCATGGCGGATGTATAGTCCAAGGATGATCTGTGAGTCACCTTGCACCAATTACGGGCGAGCTGACAGAGGACTAACATGAACCAGACGGATTCCGCGAAGCAGTTTGGCAAAAGTCAGGACCTCCGCAGGATGCTGGCTCCATCGTCGGCAATCCGTTCGCGCGCGACAAGATCACATCTGCTTGCGACTTGTGGCAGATGAAGAACGGTCAAGGTGGCTACAGTGCAATTTCCAACAATAAAACTGCATGGGAGCGACCAGAAGCATCTTTTCGTCAGATGCTCGTCTGCCAGCCACCGACCAAGGACGCATGGGTCTTCACAGTCAATCCCAGCGGCAATCCCAGCGGCCGGCCGACCGATGCTCTCTACATCATCTCGAGTGGAAAAGGAGTTACGATTGGCGATGTCTACGATGCAATCAAGAACGACAGCTTCGGATGCGTGGAAGTCAGTGGCTATCTCGTGGTGAGGGATCGGCTCGGGCAGTGGCAATGGGCGGATGAAGACAAGCCGGTGCTGGGTTCATTTGGCAGTCCTGCACCGTTTGTCATTGCTGATGTTTGAGCATCGAGGCCATCAGCTGCGAGAGGAGCGGCAATACGTTTTCACTATGGAGGTGGATCACAGCTGTGCGGAAAGGTCCTTGTGTCGAGTTCGATCAGCATGAAACCCTCGCACTTCGACAGCATATCATAGATGTGCAAAAGAGGCTGCAGTGAGGTTGTCGCTGCAAACAGGTGCACCTCAGATATATACCGCATTGAGAATGACCGATGTGCAATGCACGTGGGAGGAAGATGAAGACAGTCACGAGCTTCAAGCGATACACGCATGAGCAGGAGGCAGCTCATAGCCGCATGGCAAGACTACGTACCGAAAATTGATGAACCCTAAACGTTGCAGAACTCTCCCACTACATTTCATCATCCCACCAACACGTCCAAAACAAGTTTCCCATCATAGCCAAGCAGAAATTTGACGTGGCAGACAAGACCCCAACTTCTTAACAAATGGCAAGGTTGTTTCAAGCAAACCGTCACATGAACCTTCAAGCAGACGTAATCCCGTCAGGGTTCACCATCAGGCAACGGCAATCAGCACCAAGTATACGAAATCTCGAATGACGACAATGTCAATTGGTATTATTTACCAGCACTTCCTAGTAAAAGTACTCTCCGTGACAGCCCGGCGACGTCCTGCGACTGCGCCTCAGACTGAAACGCCATTCCAAGCTTTTCATCCCTCCAGTCTAATTCCGCCACGAGTCAGACGCATGGCATAAAGGTCGTATGTTGCATGTCGCACATGCGTAATCGAGAATACTAGCGATCCTACACCAACAAATCACCCTCTTCTCAGTTGTTGATCTGAATGAACCGTCTCAACAACGCCTACCAACGCAGCATGTCGGACCAGAAACCCATCCAATACCCGGGCGACGACCTGATCCCGGACGCGCAAATGGTCTATGACCAGAAACGCACCATCAAAGCACCCGCGGCTGAGATATTTCCCTGGCTCCGGCAACTGGGTAAAGGTCGAGGAGGCTGGTATCTGCCCGAAAAATTCGAGAAAATCCTCCCTCAAAATTGGCGAGCTTCCAGAACGATTGATGAGAGATGGCAAGGTATGACCGAGGGGGATAAAGTCCCGGATTATGGCTTCAGTAAACACGATTATTTCATCGTGAAGAAGGTGGAGCCGAATTCGAGTATTGTTTTCCAGAGTCAGAGGTATGGGTGTGTTTATACTTGGGCATTACTCTTGCATGAATTGCATTCTGGGGTGCCGAGTGATCCGGAGCCGAGTACGGTGGTGCATTTGAGGTTTCGGGGGAGGATTCAGGCGACTGGGTGGAAGCAGAAGGCCCTGGTGAAGGGTGGAGAGGTTCTTGATACGGCTGCTGCGGCGCCGCTTTTAATGGGCATCGCGGATCGGTGTGAGAAGAAGCCTGTTGAGAAGGCTGCGAAGTTGGAGAAGGCTGAGAAGCGGCATTCTCATTCGAAGTGAGATCTGTGCTTCGTGCGGTTCGGATGTCGATTTGGCAGCACAGACGGTGTTCACCACGATCGAGAGCATTGTCGGAGAGCTTGAGTATCGAGGAGCTTCAGCCAGCAGTTCATTTCACGCGTGGTTCATCGTATGGTCCGAAGAACGCGATCTCGACGGCCTCTGCTGCCCAGAAGGAAAGGGTATCGAAGACGCCAGGCCACATCGCTTCCTGCTTTTCCTTGTTCTCGCTCGTGGCATGTCTTGCTCCTTGCTTGGCTTGGTCTTTCTCTGCGACTTGCTTGAGGCTGTCGGCAGCCTTGGAATTGCTCAATTGCAGCGTCAGCACATGTCCGGATTTGCTTCTATAGCTGAGTTTTCGACTGTCGGCTGAGAGAAACATGGGTCGAGGTCTCTCGCTTGTTTGTGTGGTAGTAGCACCCATATTGGCAGGCAATATCAAGATTTTTTCACCCGTGTGAGTTCTGGTCTCAGCCAATGTCGTCCTGAGTATCGTCGCGCACTGTGCAATTTCTGTCGAGTCGAGTTGGTAGGCACGCCATGGCTTCAATGGGTGTGCAGACGCTATATACTACGCCGCTATGGCTCGGCAACGAAAATGCGTGTGTCCAGGTAGTGTATTTGTGACGTCAATTGGCACGATGTCCTGTGAAGAAGTCAAAGCAGAAAGCGTCTAGAAAAAGCGCGAATGATCACAAAGGCCGTCACCAAGCATCACTGGCGGCAAAACTAGCATTGTGGGCTGGCGTGCGGCTCAAAGCCTGTCCTGTCCTCGTGACCGCGGCTCTCAAGGGCCATCTCGCGATCGGACTCCGGGACTTGATCTCACAATCGGAATCTGCTCGTGTGACTGACTTCGACGTGAAGAGAGCAGCCACGTCGCGGGCAGAAAGTCATGTTCGGGATGATTCGAGTATCAAGACGAATTTAGCAGTAGCCCGTGTCTACTATACCTGGTGCAAGCATGAAATCTGGGCGGCTGAGATTGCGACAAGAGTGCGACGCCAAATCTGGTTCGTTGCCCGTTTCTCGTGCCTTGCGGGCAAAGAGGGACCGGTTGCGGCCATGGCAGGCTGATTGCGATGGGTCTTGGGCGAGAAGGGATTCTGCTATAACGTATGCAGCCATGCTTTCGTGCGTACACCCATTCGTTAGCGCCGTGGGATTAGCCGCTTCTAGCTGTTTCCAGTAGTCGCTAATCTATTAAGAGTTAGTTAGTAATTAATAAAGCTAGTAGAACTACGACAAGTAACGCTACCTACTATACTATCGTAAATTCTACTATATATCTAATACTTTATAA
>KZ106868.1:1159-44528 GCA_000504365.2 Pseudocercospora pini-densiflorae CBS 125139
GTCTATTAGAACGAGTCTCTTCTTATTAGTAAGCTACTCTCGAATATAGCTCTTAGGCGTAAGAGCTATATTACTACGACTAAGAGCCTTTAATCTATTAGTTATAGAAGAAGACTAAGACTTAAAGGACGTTATTATAGTAGAGCTACCTATCTTACTACTAACGTTACTAGCTATCTCTTTAAGCGAGTTAAGTACTACTTATTTCTTAGTACTAGAAGCCGTAGTACCTATAGTAGAGCTATTATTTACTCTATCGATTAGCGGCGTAGATTTAGCTATAGGCTTCTTCCTAGACTTATTAACTATTAGTAGTAGCGTAATTAGCTTCTTAAGCGTTTTTAAAATAGGCTTCTTTTTAACTATAGCGGTTACCTTAGTTAGACTCGTATCTAGTCGCTTAGATACCTTACTAGTAGTTAAGTAAGTTATATAAGACTCTATTAAGGCTTAGTAGCTCGCGGAATACCCTCGTTCTTAACTCTAATCGATACCTCGGCGTAGGTTTAGATAAATTAGAACTATTAGCGCTATTCTATATAGTCTAAAGAGTATCTATATACTAAGTTTACTAGGAGAGCTGCTCTTGGTACCCCTAAAGCGTGTTCTCGAAGATCGCGGCTCTGCGGACCGAGAGTAATAGGTAAAAGCCAACCCTTAGTACCCGACGCAAGGCTGAGAAGAGAGAGTGGCGGTGCGTGGTGCACGACAAAGTGAAGCTCATGCTAGCCTCGCTCAGAATCTCGTGCAGTGATCGGTGAGAGCTGGAAACTACCGTACGCGATATGCCTGTTCAAATCACCTCTCCCGTGTTCGCGTCGTTCGCAATGGTATATTTGACCATCGCAAGCCAATCCTCACCAGACACAGCCATCTTTGAATCATGCCAAGATTGTGAACAAAGTGAAGTCGGAGGATCGCAATCAGACGAGGCTACGTGAATGTACAGTAGAAACGGGCGCTGTTCGTTCTCCTCTCACTTCTGCATGACCAATAGAGTCTTCTCGCCTGTGCGAAGCAGTAGGTGGCGAATGCGGACGTGGTTCAAGCGTGGTGCTGGCAGGTCTGGTGCAATCATTGGAAGAAATCGACGCAAAGCGCGTGGAAACGCCATACTTCAATCGCTAGTCTGCTATGTGAACTTGGACTGCCCAACGACTTCTGTGTTTCGGCCGCACCGCAGATCACTAGCTGCAGGAACAGAGCCACAGTGCCAATATCTGTGCCCAAATGTGTGTTTTGCCGTGAGGCGAAGCTCCAAACTCTTGGGTTCATGCCTCATGGCCAAAGTACTTGCATGTCCTCTGGCGGCCGCTGAGTATTCAACCAGGACTTTGTAGACTATAAGACTTTCATTGATGATGGAGGTGACCTTCTGGAGCAGGGAGCAAAGATGGCCCACTCCGATGGACAAACAACCCCCGAAGCCGAACATTCCTGGGAGTCCGTGGGTGATTTCCAATCGATTGAAGAATTTCTGAAGGATTGGCCCCCGTTCTTTGTAAGTGTCTCACGCAATATTGAAGTCAATGGTCTAACGATGTCGATGTAGGACCCTCCGTTGTTCGAACAACACACAGAAAACCTCGAAGGACCAGGTTTTGAAATTACTGGCCAGTATGATGTCTCGCAGAATGGAGGCACTCATGTCCAGAACGAAGCGGTTCAGTATCCGAATTTGGTCGAGTCGACGACGCGGGACCAAATTATGCAATCCTTCGACAATGACCAGTGGCAGACACCTGCATCGGAACAAGAGTCCCAAGCAAACTGGCCGGACACTCTTATGGACATCTCATCACCGGATTCAGTACCCCAAATTGGACCCAGTCCTGACACCCAACTGGCCACCTCAGCCCCCTGCCAAGAAGCCCGGGCATCACCCACAGGCCCATCAAGACCACAACTCCCTCGGATCCGCGAAAGAAAATGTCCCTGCTCAGTCTCAGGCTGTGACCGTTCATTCTGCTTCCCAAAAGACCTCCGCCGCCACGACGCCGTCCACGTACCCAATGAAGAAGCTCCAAGACCCTGGAAATGTCATGTCGAAGGATGTCTGCAGAGTCAGCGAGGGTATAAGCGTAGAGATGCGTTGTTGAGACATGTTAGGGCTAAGCACGAGGGAGTGATGTAAGAGGTTATTGGTTTTGTAGAGGTGGTGAGGTCCTTTCGAATCAAGATTCATAGATGGTCCATAGTTTGCGGCTTCGAGGCGGCGTGCCGTCCAAGTCTTCATCGCCAGTGTCCAGAGACAGCCGCTACGCAAGGTGAGGTGCGAACGAAAACTCGTAGAAGTCGTGTTGCCATGACCGCATTCCGTGGCGTTTTGGCCCCCATCTCCTGATCTCGGTACCCTCCCGGAGCCGTTGGAGTCTAATCACGCCTCGTCAGCTACGTCTCTGTGTCAACCTCACTTTCTCCTTTCTTTGTGCAGCTCATTGAATATGCCTTGAAACCATTCGAGAATTCGTGTAGGAAACTATGCTTAAGGAAGAATATATGTAACCATCCATTCAGGTTCGCTATTCCAGATCTGTCGTTCATTCCAAGTCCCAACTGTGTATGGCAGTCTGTTTCTGCGTCTATCACCAACCACATTATCACCGTTCCCGCATTGTTACATTCTAATAAGCTCACCAACTGACTTTGACCAGTTCTCCTCTTTGCCCATCTTCTCGACAAACCCGACCAGCTCTGCAAGCGCCCTCTCAGCTTCAGTAAACGTGAGATGCTCGGCATCCCAGCTAAAACTCAAAGCAACGCTACGCTTGTCGTCGAGAAGGAAACCAGTGATGGTCAAACCATTGTCCATTCGTGTCAACATTTCCTGGAACTGGAGACCTTTGGGATTCTGAGCAGTCGGCGCTGTTGGCAACCAGTTGAAGCTCTGTCTTCTGATCAGAGGGAGAAGAGACTCGGCATCTCTCTCACGCTCGGCGAAAGTGCGAGTATCGTCGGCTGAAAGGGGATCTCGGAGCCGGTCGACCACACGGAAAAATGGCGTGTGAGCGAAAGCGCTATTCTGCTCTTCGTCCTTCGTCACCTGCTGCATGAAAGACAAGATGGACTTGGTCTGGCCTACTGGGATTCTGTCGAGGACGTACTCAGTGGTGCAGCCAGAGATGTCGAGCGGATTGCCAGTGTATGCTTCCCGCTCGAGCGCACTGTAGTCGGACGCGAACGGCCATGTTCGGGCTGCGTTGATTGTGCCAAAGATGGCCTCTTTGCCACCAGTTTTGGCAATGTTCAGCACAGCGATGGCTGCTTTGACGAGCATGAAGACCGGCACGTTGTGCTCGGCCTTTAGCTTGAAGATGTCCTCGACACCAACACGACTGCGAATGCCCTTCTGGGCTTGAAGCTTGGCGGCTTGGGACACTGATCGCTCGCCTTTGCGTGCCTTGGCACCATTCCATCTTTGCCATCCGACGTCGCCGCCCTTGTACCATTCTGCCGCTCGTTGTGAAGGCCAGTACGTTGTCTCAGGTACCAATGAGATGCCTTGGTGCTTCTCAGTCCAGTACTCGATACCATTATCAGCTTCGAGGCCGTCACGATGGTCAAAGAAGGCAGTGGCGTAGTCCTTGAATTGTGCGTGCGGAACGACGCTACCCTCGCCAGTGAGGAGAGTGACGATATCTTCTAGCCACACTTTGGTCATGCTCATGTCATTGACAGCATGCGATGCGATCAACACCAGTCCAGAGGTGCCATCACTGCGTATCTTGGCAATGTGGAATCTGACAAGAGGTCCTGGAGCGCTGGCATTATCGTAGACAGGATCATCTAGCACAAGCTTGTTGAGATCTTCTTTGGTGTCGACCTCCCATCCGGTGGTCATCGATGCCCTGAGCCATTCTTCTGTCGGCCGGATAGTTGCGAGGAGCTGCTCATCGTTGACCTTGATGGCCATCGATCTCATTGTCGGGTGGAATTCCAAAGAGGCTTTGATCGCCCGCTCCAAGCTGGCAACGTCTACTGGCGCATGATAGCTGAAGCGGAGATTCCACGAGCACGGTCGTGATCGGTGACAGAAGATGGCGTCCCAGTCTGGCAAAGGCGTTACATCCTCCATATCGTCCCACTTGAGTCCGTACGGCGCAAGGACGCATTCGGCGGCATACACGGTCTCCCAAAAGACATCCTCCTCCTCTCGGCAATGAGGCATATCCTGCACTGAAGGCGGTCCATCTCGTTTGGGCAGCACTGCAACTGCATTCTTGAGTGGCCTCGACTCGATCAGCTTAGCTTGGTCTTGGATAGTGTCACAGATCTTGAAGTCCTCGACTGTGATGTCTCTGCCGAGCTCCTTCTTCACCGTACCGGAGAGCTGCATCATCATAAGTGAGTCGGCAAAGGCATCTAGTGGCGTCTCTGCCACGAGGCTGTCCGCGCCGCTGATGGACTTCCAGATGCTGAGCAAAGTGTCGACCACAGACCCAGACTTGTCAATACCCTTCTCAGCTTGTGCCTTGATGAAGTCCGTCACTACTTTAGCAAGCTCCACCTTGCGAATCTTGCCAGACGCGGTAGTAGGCCAAGCATTCAGGCCAAGATCGCCTAGACGAACGACCATTTTGGGAGCGAACGCTGGTCCAAGATCGCGCTGCGTGTCGTTCTTGAGCTCGCTCAAATTTGCTTGCTGGCCTTCGGCTTCGATAATCACCGCAATCGGCACTTCGCCTGCCATGTCGTCGGGCGCTCCAACGACTTGAACTTGAAAGACGCCTGGCTTCTTGCTCAGATAGTCTTCGATACTGGCTGGAGATATGTTCTCGCCACCTCGGATGATCATGTCTTTGTAACGGCCAGAAATTCGCACTGCGCCATCGTGGTCCATGATAGCCTGGTCGCCGGTTACGATCCAGCGAGTGCCGTTTTCATCAACGTAGAAGTTGTCCTTGGACACTCTTGGATCCATGTAGTGAGGTATGACTTGTGGACCACCATTATGCAGCTCGCCATATTGGCCTCTGGGAACGATCTCTCGTGTACCTGGTTCGCAAATCTTGACACAAGTGTTGCGCACTGGTCGTCCAGACATAACTTCGCCATCGCGAAGCACTGACCCCTCGTCAACTCCCCACGCCATGGTGCCAGGACTCTCAGTCATGCCGTAGCTGGTGCTGGACGGCACTTTCAAGGTTGATGCGCAAGCATCAATGAGACTCGGCAGCACACCAGCCCCACTGATATCAATGCTGACAAGTGTACTCAGGTCAGTCTTCGAGAACGATGGATGCGCCAAGATAGCTTGGGCAGTAGTCGGCACCAGGCCCATATGCGTTGTTCTGAATTTGTCGAAGCATTCTAGCGTCGCCTGAGCTTCGAACGAGTCTGATGGAAAGATGACCACACCTCCGCGCAACCAGAAGCCCAGCGACCAGCCGATGCCATACGAATGAAATCCGGGCAAGTGCTGCACAAATCGATGGCTGCTTGTGACTTTCTGAGCATCCATGTATCCAAGCGCGGCATTCAGACACTGGAAGCTTGTGAGGGCACAGGGCTTCGGGAGTGACGTGGTACCACTAGTGAACAGAATCACCGTGGTATCGTCAGCAGCCACGACGTCTGGAGTATCGGGCGGAGTTGGGTCCCCAGACATCAGATCTGCAAGCATAGTCCATTGCTGTGCTGTCTCGCCCCCGGTCTGAGATAATGTGATGCGAGTAGCGATGGACGACATGAGCTTCTCTGAAAGGCCATGCTCGAGTTGGCTGGCAATCTCCAGGTTTGCTGTCACGAGCACCACAGGACCGACCAGATCCAGCATGTGATTGATTTCTTCGGTCCGAGTCGCCGTCTTCGGGTTGATAGGCACAAATGGCGAGTGGAGGTATGCCGCAGCCCAGTATAGCAAAGCCCATTCTGCTTGATTATGGATCAGTGCCGCAATAGGCCTCCTTTCGATATGGGTGGTTCTGTTAAGGGCGGTTGCCAATCGTCTAGCGCCACGATCGAGGTCGGCGTATGTCCACTGCACGTGGTCTTTGTCATTGTGCTGGCTGCCGACCCACTTGAATGCCGTTGGCGATTGATGCTTTGCGATGAGAGCAGTGGCATTGGGTCTTGAGTTGACCTAAAAGCAATGGGTATAAGGGTCAGCAGTGGTTCGAAGAAAAGGCACTCCGAGACATGACGCTGAGCTAGTGCTACTGTCTCTGACACCGGTGGCTCAGTCTTAACGTTCGCTCGGAGTCATGCCTTATACAAAAGGGCATACTGACTGTATCCTGCCACAGTTGTAGGTGGGAGACGCTCAGGTCGCCAACCCTGGGACCATGCTCCAGCGACAGCATTGTTTCGGCCATTGTTGCTCAAGCGCTTGCAAAGTTCCACCTGGCAACAGCGCCAAACACAATCGGTACGTGAGTGCAGAAGGGAGGGCAACCGAACTATGTACCTTACTGCTCATGCCCGCTGTCACAGGTCTCCGCTCGCCACACGTGCTGTTCCTGCTGCCGGACCCCGTTGAGAGGAAGGGCCGTCATGATGCATGCTAGCTCACATTCACTAGGAAGAGAAAACTAAAGTTATCGCATCGCATGCATACGTACGCGACGCGGCTAGCTGGCGCATCAAGCACTCGCGACCACCGCAGCAACTCGGCTGCGATTCCATATTCGTCGTACAAAGAACCAAAGGGCAGAATTCCGGGGACCCAATGCGCAGGCTAGATGCGGTCACACACCTTTTCTGGAATGTCCTGAGCCGGGCTGTGCCTTGCAACCTGCGAATTCAGCACTTTTATCAGAAACGACAGCGACACGCGCAGACTTCTCGTTGGGTGTTCGTGTGAGGTGGAGCAGCGACCCACATCGACTGCAGGGCCCTTTAATCTGTCTCTTTCGATGTTCTACCGGGGTGGGATACCAGCAGTGTTGTGCGCCACCGCTGTGATTGTGCATGGCAATATATCGCCGGGCAATCTCGTTTGCACGCTCGAACGCAATGCAACGCCATCATGTAGGCCGCCGCGAGGGTGTATTGACAGCTCGGCGGTCGCCTGCGGGTGGATGTCTGTCTTGTATGTGTCTGGCTCCGACTTGTTATCAAAGCAAGGTGAACAGCGAAGACGCCATAATTTTAGATCGGCAGGAACAGCCGGAGCACGGCCCGCAAAGACCCTTGTCCGTTTGGAAAGTTAATTCTCTGCAGCTTGGCGCGGCAGGTACGATCAACGTCGCGCCTCCAGGAACTAACTTGTCTTGAACGACTTCGAAACAACCCGCATTCTTCACCAGCGCACAACGACATGAGTCTGTCGCAGCCACCGCAAGGTGTCGTAATGTATGTGCGACCAGACACATCTTCTCCAGATTCCAGTGCTCTGGCGACAAGGGCAGTCGCGTTGCCAATAGATTTCCTCGCATATGATCCACCTTGACCGCAGACACTAACATTGAAACCTTGCTTGCATCTCTGAACTACTCTCGCTACTGTGCACGATGGTTCTAAATCCAGACGCTATCGGTTCAGCATCTGCACGCGTTCGTGTAGCCGACACGGCCTCTCCTGAGATCAAAGTCAACCGCAGGCCGATTCCCATGTGAAGCATCCTTCTAGACTTGTGCTTCCAATCAACGACGATCACTCAGCTTCCTATCATCACTGCCCTATCTCGGATCCGACTATTGCGCTTTGAGACGCATTACTCCTTCACTTGCATCCTGCCTGGCCTAATCAAGAAGTCTGGTTTTCGTACAGCACACCATCAGCCTGTTGGGTCGGACCCGATACCGTCGAGACCTCAGCGGCGGCTCTACCACGCTCAGCATTACTCGTGTGCGGTTACATCGGCCTTCCAAGTACTTGGCGTTGGTAATAATTGTCAGCGGCAGTCAGTCCATGAGTCGACATCTCTTCCGCCATCCGTGTTCTTGGTGACAACGTGCTTCGGAAACCTCGTGGTGCACTGTGCCAACCCCAGGAGAGCGTTTGCCACCACTGCACTGCGAGCTGGCGGAGTCGACCTAGGTTCGCAATACGACTCATTGACACTGTTTCTTCATCATTCAGTCCAGCTTCTGCAATAGAGTGGACACTATTGCTCCTTGCATCTGCCGCAGGACAATCCATTCTCTCCCAGGATGGCGCATGCGCGCGAAGACTCTTTCCACTATCCTCTACGGGAGTCCCCGTTGCATTCTCGTTATCCTTCAGCCGCATCTGATTGGAATGGCAACTACGATCGGCCGACAACCTCGGACGCCAACAGACCTTATCGAACATCGGACTTTGCAGACTCCAGTCGTCAATTGGTTTTGCCCGGCGTCAACGAGCGGCTTGATGGAGCATGCGGGCGATACGAGCAGATCCCATTAGCATCGCCAACGCAAGGAGGATTCGGCCATGCAGCTTCGCCCACACGACAAGCGTTTCTCAGCGGCAGCACACCCAACTCTCCATCCTTCCACCCAGGCTTTCCGCGGCCGGAGACGCCGAGCTCGCCATATGATCATCCAACTTTCCCCGGGTCACCATTGGCATCTACTGTAACACTTCCTTCAAATGCTCACCATGGAGGCAAAGAGTACTTCAGTGCCCCACAGGTAGATTCAATGCCTACAAAGGAAGCAGCACGACCTCCAGGACCTCCTGGTGGTCCTCCGCCAGATGGAGGCATCACCGCATGGCTCCAAGTGCTGGGAGGCTACTTCCTATTCTTCAATACTTGGGGCTTGATCAACGCTTTTGGAGTTTTCCAGACGTACTACAAAGAAGAGCTTCTTCCAAGCACGCCTAATTCGACAATCGCCTGGATCGGTACACTCACCTCATTCTTCCTATGCGCATCACCGATATCATGGGGTCCGATCTTCGACATTGGTAACCCTCGACTGCTGGTACTATGCGGCTCTTTCTTCGTGGTTTTTGGGACCATGATGACCTCGCTATGTAATTCCTACTACCAGCTCATACTCGCCCAGGGAATATGCTGCGGTATTGGAGGTGGAAGTCTGTTCATCACAGCCACTAGTGTCTTGCCCGCATACTTCGCAAAGAAACGTGCTCTGGCCATGGGTATCTCAGCTTCAGGATCCTCGCTAGGGGGCATCGTCTACCCAATCATCTTCACATATGTCCAGCCTTCAATCGGATTCGGCTGGGCCGTTCGAATAATCGGCTTCATCTCTCTCCTGACTCTAGCAATACCATGTAAGTAAGCTTCCAAAGAACATTTCAATGCGTCAAACATCTACTGACTATTCAACTCAGGCATAGTGATCAAACCTCGCGCCAAACCCCCAGGCCGAAGAAAAATCTTCGACACAGCAATCCTAAAAGAAATCCCCTTTCAGATCATGAACCTAGCAACCTTCTTCGGCTTCGTAGGACAATACATCCCCTACTTCTTCATCGAACAATTCGCAGCCCAACACGACATCAACCTTGAATTCTGGATGCTGATTTTCCTCAACATCGGTTCAATACCCGGTCGAATCGTGCCTTCCCTAATCGCTGACAAATTCTTCCACCCACTCAAAGTACTGGCCACGACAACAGCATGTGCAACAATCCTCGCTTTCTCCTGGATTGCTATCAAGCACTCTACAGTAGGACTCATCATCTGGTGTCTTCTTTATGGATTTTTTTCTGGGGCTTTTGTTTCGTTGCAAGGAGCTGCGGTGGCGTCGATGACGAAAGATCTGAGGACTATCGGTACGAGATTTGGTATCAATATGTTTGCAGGCGCACTAGGTATTTTGATCGGCTCGCCTGTGGGAGGTGCGATCTTCCCGGAATCCTGGCCTGGTGCTCAGACGTTCTGTGGTGGTACGCTGCTATGTGCAACGCTTAGTATTGTGGGGACATGGATCGCGTGGCAGCGAAGTATTAAGAATGCGGTTCGTGCTAAAGGATTGGAGGGACATTAGCGGAAAGTACTTCGAAAGGCAATCGGGGCATGGGTGTGTATATCACGAGTGATGAAATAAGTAATTTAATCCCTTCGGAAGCGACAACAAATCTGATGGTAGCTGCGCTCAGTCTCAAGGCCTTTAATTGTGCCACTCCTCTATACGACAGCCAACTCCAATACTAAGCCGTGTATAGAGCACGCGAGGCCAGAAGCTGGAGGCTTCGAGATAGCGGCAGCGCTGAGCGTCATACGTAGAACATGGAAAGTTGGCCCTATCATGGGGTATTCTCAAAGTGTCCGAAAATTAAGCTGAAGCCCTCGAGACGCCCTATGTAGCGGAAGCGATTAAGCATGAGGACCAAGAGACGGTTGGAACTTTTGTCATCCTTTCAAGGATCGGACAAGGTGGATATGGGAGTGGGGGTCATTAGTACTCTCTCGAAAGTGCACGCTGTCGAGGTAATCTTTAAAACGAGGCAAGTCACACAGTCACATTCACAATTCAGAATCGAAGACGCAAGCGAAAATCGTAAGTGCAGGAAAGAAGACTTCATTCCCGATCCCGCCGCTTGTCTTGTGCGGCTACCCTTCATACCACGCCTCATAGGCTTGCATTATGTTCATGCCTCAAAGTCCCTTCGTATCAGATGTTGTCTCTTGCCATTTGGCTAAGAGACGCCATCGTCCAATATCCATGCATCATACAACTTCATGCCTGAAATCCCTTCGTATCAGATGTCGTCTCTTGCCATTTAGCTAAGGGACGTTATCGTCCAAAATCCATGTATCATATACATTCTTATACCCTCATGCCTGCTTCGTTACAACTCGTGATGTCCAATGCTATCTCCTGCTGCTTGGCTAGGAGACGCCATTGTACATTACTCTAGACCTTCGACGTTTTGTTACCTCAACCATGCAAGTCGATCACTTCATGCTTTGTACAAATCCATGCTTCCGTCGTCAAAGTTTGTGGTTGCCGATGCTATCTCTTGCCGCACAGCTAAGAGGCGCCATCGTCCATCTCCCTCGCTTCATATCCTCTTCTTATCCCGCCCACCCTTCTCTCTCGCATTATAAAGCTGCTCAAGTTTCTCAGTGAAATCTTGACCCCATCCAGTAAAGTCCCTGACTTCTACCACAGCACGCTCAGGCATCGCCTCAGGTGGCAGCAAAAGTGCAAAGTCCCGATGACCCAAGTCTGAATCAGCCAACCCTTGGTCAATATCCCAGTCTGGTCCAGGCAATCTGGTATCCCAGCCTGTGAGTTCGAGCTTTCGTGCTCCTTGCATTTGTTGCACCAGATCTGCAAGACTTAAGCGAGGCAGCTCACTCTCCTTTGGTGGAGGTGTTCTACCACCCAAGCAGCGATGGCAATCGTCAAGATTGATATTCAAGCGGATATATCGTATACGTGAGAATCGCTGTTGCACTGCCTCCAGTATCTCTTCGGCGCTGGCCTCCGGAGTCCCTTGGTCTTCCAGAGATGAAAACTGAGCGGCTGAACAGATGTCCTGGTCCATATCCCCTATCGTGTGCTTTTGTCGCGGTGGCGCAAGACGGAGACGTCAATGTATGCCGTGATTTCTTTTTCGAATACCTCGATCAGATCGTTGTGAACTTGTTTCGATACCCGCAGAAGGGCCGTCTCCACCCGGATTTCAAAATTATCATCGTTTCGTCCGAACATGTGTGTGAATATCTGTTGCCGCAGCTCGACTGGGAGCCTCATAAACGGGAATGAGCCTTTCTCCATACGCTCACTCCCGCTGACATTCATGGTAGACAGGGCTGCGCTGACATTCATCGTTGTCGCACCATACTGCGCTTCTAAGTCGGGATCCATGATGGATTTTGCCTTTTCGCTCACCGCTGACCGAGCTTGCTGGGAATTGCTGTGGACGATTATGCTCGCGAGCAGATTCGTGGAGAACGCGATTAGTCGATCATTATTCTCGTCCGTCATGATTTTTGTCGATGACGATCTCGCTGAGGTCAGCGAAGTCGTGGAATCGCTTGTAGTCGAGTTGACGTTAGGCGATGTAAATCGCCTCGTGGTCGCACAGTCTGAGTTGTTCTTGTTGCTCGAGTGACCTTTGAATATTGGTGGCCGTGACTTTCTTTCTGGTCTTTTCCGCTGAAGATGGGTTTGCCAGTAGCTGTGGGTTTGGCGCAGATCTGCACTTGCTGTCCTCGAAATTGTAGCTGTAGTTGATTTGCAGGACAGATTGTCAAAATTCTGTTGTCTTTGAGCTTGTTCTAAAAATGTATTGCAGTTGGTTTGTGGTGTGGTGGAGGAAAGACGGCAGTATGGTTTTGGCGGGTTGATATAGCTCTGCAAACCTTCCTCAAGATTCTCGAAGCCGCACGGCGACGAACCACAGCGCATACAACGGGAGCTACACCAGGACTTGCCTCAGGTGTCTCGCGGCCCTGGTCCCGACCTTGTCGACTGAGCCATACCACTGCTTTCCTGATCGATCGTGATCAAGTCGTGCAGCTTGGTGCTTTGCACTTCCTTCCAGAAGCAGGATGATGTATGGCAGGCGTGGATTGCAATCACAGTAAGATACGTGCAAGGTCGCTGAGACCGTAGGCCATTTTAGATCGGCGCTTCGCGAGTCCGTGACAATTGGTGGCTATTACGAGCATAGTGAGGCTGTTCGATGCACCTGAAAAGGTCATACGGCCGTGGACTTGTAGTTGCGTGAATAGATGGGGTGTGCCCTGTAAATCACGCGCCCTTAGGAGTCAAGGCGAATCGTACCAGAGATCTAAGAAGGAGGCCGGTTCTGTCAGAGTTGTCGTGCGAAAGATCTTGATAGTATGCAATGTTGCCATCATAACGCAACTCACTCAGTTGGTAGTTGCAGGATGTCGGTCCGGTCGGGAAGCTTGTCTTGGTCACTTGCCGCGAAACGCGAGGAGGCACAATAGTGGAAGGTGCGGGTCGAGGGTGTGATTCCTGTTCGCGGTTATGTGAATTCCTCTTCTAGCTCGCGCTTTGTTGGCTAAGTTATCGCTTCGAAGGACTGCGGTTCAATCGAGACTGTGTGATTAATGAGAAGCCATGAACATTAAGCATATGAGTAGTATGTAATGCGCGTTTTGTGCAGAGTCACTACGCACCTGGCGTCCAACTCAGACTAATCACAGCAAAGCAAAACAGGGGTATATCTCCATCCTTCCTTCTTCTCCTAATTCTTGGCAGCACTCTTAATCCTCTCTCACGATCAATGCTGCCTTCTTCTCCCATTCAGATCCTCCATCTATGCCATGTGCCAGTCCCCGCAAAGGTTAACGCCGTCGCTATTCCCGTCCCATTCATGCAAACTCGTAATTGTACACTATGCACAGATCGCCGCCAAAGTCCAGTCAAGTCCCGTGCAATCCATGATCGATGCTGTTTCAGAAGTAATGGTTGATGTCGAAGAAGAGGTTGTCGAGCCAAGACAGATTAGTAGTCACTGAACTCTCCGCGCCTGTTGTTGTCTCTTGTGTAAGTTTGGGTTCAGGCTGCTCATCCTCGGTTGCTGTTGACATCAGTGCTGCCCTCTCGGAATTCCGACTCGGATATTCTTTGATGCTGAGCAGCTACTGTGATCGCTGCTGAGAGAGTTTTGGGGCTGATGCTCACCTGTATCCGGCGCTGCTCCGCCTGCTCTTTCTCCTTGGCGGCGGTACACCAACGCTGGAGTGCTCTTCGATGACCTCGACAATATCGTCGCCCGGCACTCTACGCTCCTCATCTACAACGATTGTTTCCCGTATGCGACTTGGCTCTCGTGGCGGAGGAACGTTATCCCTTATTATTCGTTCTTGCCGAATGACCCGCTCTCGTCGTGGTGATCGGCTAGTCATCTCGGTCCTTGCCCTGCTCCGTCTCGTGCTCCTGCTTCGATTCCTCCGTCTCACGACCACGTCTGCTTCTGTGAGATTTGTGGCCCTTATGAAGCCGGATCCGCTGCTTGCAATCCAGAGCAGCCAGATGATCAGCAGGAAGCCGGCCACACTGCCGAGGACGATTCCTGCCACCGCACCTGGTGCTGGACCGGCGTTGATGCCTTCATACTGTGTAGGTATCGCTACTACAGCACCATTTTGTCGTCTTGTCAGGGTGCGTCGTAGGTTGTGTGAGAGGTGCGAGACCGCGCGTACGATGTGTGAGGCAGCATTGCGTAGTTGTCGCGAGTCGAGGATGCGCGTATCGTCGGGCAGTATGGATAAAGCTCGTGGAATCACCGGCATTGCGCCGAATTGATTTGGCTGGCGTCAAAGCGAGAGTGGTGAGAGATGTGTGTGCCGGTCGCTCTGTGTTTGCTGTGCCGACTCGAGCTCTTGGGTCCGCGTTGCGTTGCTGTGCTGCAAGGATGTGGTCGAAGCCTAAAGCCGTTGCCGCTCCGATAGATCTAGCGATGCGGGCAAACAATGCTCTTGTCGTTCTCTTTCTTCTTACAATTAATTGTGAAGCGGTATGAATACAACGAGCGAAGGCAGAAGGCAGTAGCAGTGAGTGAGTGTGAGAGTTGGGCGCCGACTGCTGGAACACAAAACGCGCTTGGGTGACGGTGGCTGGTGGCTGGCAGCGCGAAAAGCAAGAGGCGGGCACCTCAAGCGCTGGCGACAGGGAAGTTGGCAACGGACAACGACGACTGCGAACTCCCGTCTGCATTTATTGTACATGACATGCTCATCTCATCACAACTCCATCACATCTGCGAGCATCGCGTCGCGTCGCGTCGCAGTGAGGCACCCTCTCAACGGTCCTAGAGTCGCAGACAGGCTCTCAGTCTGCACCAACTCCCGCGGAGCGATCTCAATGTGACCATGACTACCGCTCCTCCCCTGCCCGCGCTCCTGTCCCTCCCGCCAGAATTGCGCAACCAGATATACGATGAGGTCGTGGTTGACGACTTATTCCGTTTCGCAGCCACCTTTCGCATGCCGCCGTTATTGAAGGTCTGCAAACAGTTGCGCGACGAGTATTGTGGCGTGTTCTTCAGCGGTGAAAATCTAACGCTCAACGCCTACTACCACGAAACTGGTTGCTGGGATATTATCACCGGCAAGTGGCAAAAGCTGTACCTCATCGAGAGGTGCCTGTTTAAGCATCTCGTGAGCTACAGCAGTCTCGCCAGCGCTCAAAGATACTGCGAGCGCGCCGCTTTCAACGCTCCCGGCACCCGTCGTGGCATTCTGACAGTACAGTCGTTGAACGCGCGATGGTGGCAGTGGCAGATGCGAGATTGATCTTGGCTGGAGTTCTTGCCGCTTTCGATCCTTGCCCGCCGCTTTCACCTTCGACGTGCAGCACTACCAATTCGCTTCTCAGTCGACTTGACATTTCCGAGAGCTGTCCCGGGAGTATTGGCGACAGAAGGGGGTTGCAAATGCGACACAGTTCAACCCCCAAAGCCTCGTGGGAAAGAAATGCTACAGCTGACCGGCCTGCTTCAAGCTCCTTCCTTCTGGTAGGTCGTGTCTGAATGGATTTTGGCTGTCGACTTGCTTCCTTCTTTGCGCTCTTTGCGCATACTAACAGCTCCTGGATCGGTAGCAGACCCCGACAATCTGCAGCATCTGCCTGGAGCTGACATCTCGCAACATCTAGTCAGGTCACAGCAGTCCGAGACCGCCATTGAGTCATTGGAGAAGTCCAACGATACAGCCGGCAGGATTCCAAGACCAGATACTTGGACGGGCTCTCCACGCCTGGGCTCCCAGGTCACTGCCAAGTTCAATGTTGTCATGGACCGCATTTTTGCGCTGCTTGAGTTGGAAAGGCTTTGGTGGCAGAGTCCGCAATTGGAGACCTGGCTGTATGTGAGTGGTGATGCGATGGCTTGCGTCGAAAGTGAGTGCGCACTTACCAGCACTGCTTCAGGCGGTATGTTTTGCTACTTTTATGTGGTGAAATCTGATGCAGAGCTGAACGGATAGAACGAATCCGTTCGGGCTTTTCTGATCTGCACTTCTTTGAAGCCTGATCAATGGCCAGTTGCGGTAGTTACCAGGCACTATAAGTGCAATGTCAATGGCATGTGGAGGAGCGACACTACATGGCTGGAGCTCATTTCACAAGAAAAGCCACATATTATCCGAATATCCTACTAGGCTTTCATGGCTACTGGAACGGGGAATCATTAAGCGACCAGTGACTTCCTACCCGGTCGACAGCAACCCGTACTTCTAATCTTCTCCTCATATCTGCAGGCGTCGAGAGACCGCGATGAGCACGCATACTTCTGAAGGCACCCGATGCACCGGAATCGAGAGTGTCATATATGCGTTTCTCGGGCATGGAATTCCTTTTTCAGCATCACCCAGCGGAAATGGGTACATATCCTCTCGGGCCCGAGCGGACATGGGTGCCACGGAGGTTTTCCATCTGCTCTGCGACATCAATTTCCACGATGCGCAGGCCGCGTCTCGGTTGCTCGGGCAATCGTCAAGATGCTGCTTTATCGCTGGCAACAAGAGACTCACGATCAATGTTCTTGTCATTGATGAGCCTGAATCACAGTGGACTGATCGATCATGAGGAAAGTTGCGCGCAAGTTGCCATCACAGAACGCAGTAAGATGAGAGTTACATTCTGCTTCACATTCTCCGGCATATCCGCAGCGCATGGAGAGACTGCAGGAAACTCATACCGACATGCACGGTATGCGGCACGCCGAACAGCGAACGATGTCTGCTGCTGCGAGAACATGTGTACCGAAAGGATGTCCTCCGTACAGCACGGCACAGTAGAGCACGCGGCATCGGTGGACCCTGCATTCATGCGGAACCGCATACACATCGTCTACAAACAACAATGAACTCTTCTGGTGCCACCTGTACAGGTGTAACGTTCCGGAGGGGCCGGTAAGCGGTTTCAAAAAGAGGTTCATGGCTGTTTGACAGAGCTCGCAAGCAACGGTATGCATACAATTGAAGATCGTCGCAGAGATGATGTGTCGAACAAGGCTGGTACCGTACTTGGAAGGCATTGCGAACGAGGGTGCTGGTTGTGAGAGTGAAGAAACTTCTTCGAGAAGCAAGGAAAATGTTCTCGAAGAACTTTATCATGTTGCAAGGATATGCTCAAAGACTCTACCAGGGCAGTGGCAGCAAGTCTAAGCGGTGAGCAGACGTGGGATGGTATGACGATGCCAATACAACCAACCACCTACAACAGATCAGCCTCTACGTGGGATCAGAACAAGCTTCGAGTCCTGGTGCATGACAGAACCATGATGGCCAGGCATTCTGAGCAGATGGCAGGTGCGGAGGGAGGAGCGGCAGGCGTGCGTCGAATTTGCAAAGGCTACGCGCGGTCGCAGTGTCCTCGCGCTTGACTCTCGCATGCCGTCAAAGTGTCTGCGCACAGAAAGTGCGTGTGTTGTGTGCTCGCATTGTGCGAATTCGTGTGCGAGCTGGTGATCGCCACGGTTTGCAAGGCTCTGGATCCCGGTAATGACCAGATGAGAAGACTTCCAGAAAGGAGGAGTCTTTCAAGGAACGCTGGTCTGCTGCCGAAAGGCAATCTCGCTGGCCTATCTTCCAAGATTTTGAACGTCAGCAATTGACTTCATTCGTCCGTCCGCGACAACTTCTCAATGAGGGTAATACTTGGGCCACCAGGACCATATCCTTGGATCGCTATATGAGACATACGAGATGAAAGCGAAAGCGCTACTCATCTTCAAAGCCACGAATTGAGACATGTGAGACTCGTCCGCGGAGTGCAGGAGAATGCGCGATGGTCTCGGTGAACAAAATCAGGTGCTCGCCGTGGAACCAGTAGCACAGTGTGCGATTCTCGAAGCTACGTTGCTACTGCAGAGGACGACAATCCCGCATCTGACAACACAATCACCGCTTTTACCGCTACATTGACACTCTATTGCCTACTAAGTTCACCGTTGCCTCCACATGACATCTTTCGGCATAAGGAATGGAGTCCGGTCTTCATCAGTCTGCTTCAACCTCATCCGAAAAGAAAGTTTACAAGGGGACCTTTACCTGTTGCCCAGGACCCTTGGCCTGTCAAACTTCCCCTCAAGGATTGAGAGACCAAGCTTTCCCACAGAGCTTCTGGTGCCTGTCCCTGACCTTGCTGTACTTTTGTACACCCCGTGTCGGTACCTCGCTACTTGTTGTACCTGCCTTACCAGGTGCTGTCGACAAGGCTGCGCGTCTGTGTGGACAAGGCTACCCTAACAGCTGGCAAACACTATCCTCGGTACCCACTTCGACGATAGGGCTCACACTTCATTGGCCCGAATGCTGGAGCTGGGCATTCGACAACGGCGTCAAGTTATTCCAGCGGTGAACAGGGCAGATGTTCCACCTTCGAGAGTTTGCGCCGTACAGATGATCTCGCTTACCCTGGAACTTCAGCGTGGCGGATCTTTCTCACATTCGTTGGATCATCTCCCGCACATGAGGAACCTCCTGGTATGCGAATTGCTGTCGGTACACCTTCCTGAATGCCTGTACCTTCCTGCCTTCGTCTACGAGGTCCATCCAAGCGAACTGTGCAGATGGTTGTACTCAGGCCGTCCTGTACAGGTTCCGTAACCGCATGCTGATCACCTTGGTCGCGATGCGTTCTGTTATGGATGTAGCATGTGAGGTATGGTTGATACATGCTTCACACTCACATGTGTGCTCTAAAATGTACCGCGCAGCTGAATCCTTACCTCTGTGTAAGATGTACCTGAGAGTGAGCGGTGTATTGATGACATCGGTGTCAATACCAATTTCATCTTCGTACGAAGGTGATCTGCCATACTCGCTTGCACAAGACACGGCGGTGAGTGTGATGAGGCGAACGCGATCAATCACATTCGGAACGAAACGGGACTACAGCACGAAATTTCTTCGCGAAAGAGCATCGGTCTGAAGGACACGAGAATGCGTTTCAGACACCCTGTCTGTCAGCACTGCTGCGTCACTGTGGCGACCATTAACCAGCATGCCTCTGTTGATCACCTAGGATTCTGTTTGAGCATGACGTCGCGAGCAGGCATTGAGCATTGAAGACATCATATCTTGCCTTCGGTTTCTTCACGATCTGACGTCTTCACAGATTCGACATACATATACATGGCGAGTCAACCACCCTCAAGCATTGAGCGACGATCACTTTCATGGTCTCTATCGCCACTCTCGTGTCCGCTTGCCGGAAGAAGAGGACTTCGCTAACAAGCATGAGGATAAGGGAGTCCACTTTCCTCTCTTTGCTCTTCTGACGTCTTCACAATCTCGTATCGACGATGAAGACGATGAGGTTCATGGGGGATCCTGAGCAAGATGACGATAAGTTCGCATAAGTCTTCACGAACAATGTCGGCTATCACCCCGGAATGGCTTGACGACAAGTCTTAAGCATGTGAAGATGAGACCCCGAGCGCTATGACGATAAGGCCGAACCATAACCTCCTCACTACGGCGGTGGCGTCTTGGACGACGATGGCTCGCTCGCTCGCAAATCATGGGTGAAACGGGAAGAAGTTCAACACCTTCTTTCAGCAACATGACGTCGAAGAGTGGAGGAGCAATTGCCCTTGAAGCATGACGGGCAGTCAGGAGCGGAAGTAGTCCACTTCGTACCGATCCGAGGGCAATGAAGGCAAGACGTCGAAAGGGAAAGACATTCGAGTCGGTAAAGGATGAGCGAGCGAGCGAGTCACAAGGTCTTGACAGCCTGATCCAGCGCTATCCTTCAGTTTCGGACGCCGAGATGGCTCGCAGTGACGTCTTTAAGCCGAGTCAACATTGCAGCCTGATTATGATCCAATAAAGAGCGCAAATTCGCATGTTCGGCGCCGATCTACAAATGCAATCGTCGCGACGAAGCTCGATGGATCAATTGAGTAGCCTTGCGCGGTACAGCAGCATAGCAAAGGGTGAAGCGCAAGCCTGAGCCTGGACAGCTCTCAAGCATTATGAAATTACGAACAGAAGACGACTTGATCGACACTGAGGCGAAAATGTCGTCAAGGACTGCTTACATGAGAATCTAGCATCTCCCTCTTTCTACCCGAGATAGGCATCCACACAGAATTTCACACAAATACGATGCCGATACGAGTGTCTGATCCATGGACCTCCACGCACCAGTGTCGAGAGAAGTCAACACAGTCCGCATAAGCCTGTCACGATGCGCCCCGTCATTTACCTTATTCTAGGCCTCTAGTGTACACAAACGCTAGGGCACTGCTGGTGACCTCTCTGAATGGCTACACAGCTTTCCTATCGTCACTGTTTCCGCGATGTGGCAATACCCCTTGAAAGCCTCCAGTAGTGAATAAATGCTCCGATATCAGCCTATGCTCTACTGTTATATCAAGGGAAATTTTCGACTTTGATATTAAAACGAGCGTACTCTTTTCGTTCTCGTCCGACGCCCAGGGGAGGCTTTGATAACGAAGGACCCAACTCCAAGAATCGCTGTCAAAGGAGCTGCCTCAGCTGAGTTTATTCCGGCCCTTGCCAGCACGTTTCCTTATGGTAGTAGTCTTCTGCTATCCGTCGCGCTCACTTCTCTCGTCGTGTCTAAATACTCGGCTTTCGCTAGGCGGGCATTGGTGCTGGAGCTAGCTCGACATTCTGTTTGTCGGTCGACGCAGGCTCTGCTTCTTGCTCGCAGCCATGATCATCCAACTCCAATCCTTCATTCTCAGACATGCTCATCTCGTTGCTTTCTTCTTTCGACAATGCACCTTTCTCGCCCATATGCCGTGCCTTCTCCCAGTGCCGTTGAAGAAGAGAAAGAAAATTTGTTGTGGTGTGTGGCGCTACAAAGGCTCATGACTCGGTTTCAGGTTGACAAGATAATCACAGACCTGCCCGGATAATCAATCACCTACATGCTCTCAAAATCCATCCTAGCTATCGACGAGCTTATACATCGCTCTAAAAGGCATATTTTCACTCGCCGCCGCGCCAGAGAGCGGAAGCAGCGCGAACGAGCGGAGTATTACTATTATACTCCACCCAGGCCGACTCCAGTACCTCCAGTAAGGAACAACATTGGAGGGGCTGCCGGAATTGGAGCTGCGTACGCGGTTGGACTCGGATGGTGAGGAGGATAAGAACTTACCATCTACAAGTCACTCTAAATCTCGAGCGTGGTGCAAAGCTGCCGCTCACGATGCGGCGAAGAGCGCTATCGCCTCAACATCGAAGTCATCCTCACAGGCGAATGGTGTGCATTTCGTGGGCTCGTCTGTCGAGACGAGACAGATCAGGGTCCTGCAATTCTGGCTATGAGCAGAGACTCCTTTCCACCGCAGAGCGATTCATGATAGATACTGGTATGAAGCTTGCTGAAAAAGCTTTCGTCTTGCTCAATGATAATATTGGTGGTTATGATCTACATTTGATACAACTTGCTCCGTCTTGACTCCACGAGGCTTCGCCGAGCCCCAGGCCATGCGGTATGATTGTAGTAGAGAAAAGCAAGCAAGCATGAATCGTCGGTCTTCCCATTTCACGCCACGCCAAAGTGTCAAATTTCTCATTCCCATGCCTCGTATCGTGTCCCGGACGCCCCAATGTTGCCCAAACCATACATAGGAAACTGAGTCATGCCGTCGTCTGTGGTAATAAATTACGAGGTCGCTCCGCGAAATCTCAGGCCGACTGGAAGCCTGTCTGCGACTCTAGGACCGTCGAGCGGGTGCCTCACTGGAGTTCGACATTGAATTGCCAGTTGTCTAGGTGAAGTGTCAGCACTGCAAAATCTCACCTGTACGCCAAATTCACTCACCTGCTTTCAGTCCTTCCGCCGTATCTGCCAAGAGAATTTGCCTCCGACGGTTGCAATATGCGGTTTTGTCCATCATTTCGACTTTTAGGCCTGCTAGTTGCTCCGTGGGCTTCTCAAACATCTCAGAAAGGTTCTCTACAGCCATTTCGAGGTCCTTTTGATTATCTTCGAAGATCTCTGTGAGGTTGTTGCGGGCCAAGTAGTATGCGAAGGCATACGTCCACTTGAGAGTCTGTCTGCATTGCTGAAGCGCGTGCGAGGCCTGCTCAAGAAACTGCACCTCGATCCAAGAGAGACCTGATTGGTTCTGAAGCAGCTGCATCTTCTTCTCGGTCTTGTGGTAGATGTCCTTGTCGAGGCGAGCGGACTGTTCGTGATTGGCGTATCGATTATAGTAGTGGAGATACCGCTCGAGCGACTGACGGCTCTTTGCCTGCGCATCTCTGGCATCGGCGCCGCTCTTCTCCTCAAAACGGTTGCAGTTGTACCACGAGGTGCCGTGCTCGGACCACAGACCCATGCAAATCCAGCAGAATTCGTTTCTGCACTTTCTGCACGTCATGTGATTGCAACCGCCGTTCTTCTCAATAGTTGACGAGCACTTCGGGCATTCCTTCGTATTGGCTGATATCCAATTCGCGGTCTCGCTGTCGTCCTCGCACTTCTTGAGCCACTTCTTGACAAGTGAGCATGGGCACGGCTGATGATCGGGTAAGGTGCAGCCGAAGCAAAAGCTGTGTTTGCAGTCGCAATGAACGGTAGGCACGATCCGCTTGAGATCGCGCTGCTTGACACCGCACTCCACAGCATAGATGCACTCTGGTGCAGGGCACCACTTCAGGTTGTCCTTGTCGTCGACGTATGTTCGAGTGAGAAGCTCGTGGTACCTATGGATTTGATGTCAGCACATGTATCTCGGGTAAGGGTCGCTCCGAGCTCGAGTGGCCAGACGAGACTACCGTCCTCGACGCCACGAGCTCTCAGACCCCTCGTTCCGTGGAGTCGAGTTGAAACTTACCGATCAGTCAAGTCTGCCGTGACCAGCAGATCAAGGCTCTTGGCGTCCACAATGTTATTGCAGCCATCGCCCGGGCACTTGATCCGCGCAGCCTCGCCTTCTTCTCGTATCTTTTGAGCCAAATACTGTCGGTAGCAGTTGACGCAGAAGCGATGACCGCACTTCATAGCAAAGCTCTCTAGCCCAGCCTCATCTTCGCAGCAAATATCGCAGACAAAGCCGTCTATTGTCTCGATCCGAGGTGGATCGCGCTGTAGATCCTGCCCCAGGCCTGCCTTCTCAAGGACTTCTTCCTGATTGTCCATATACTGCTCAATAACACGCTCTTTATTCCATCGTCCATACCGCAGAAGGATCGCAGTTGCCTCATGGGGCTGTTCTAGCAGGTTCGCGACTTCCGAAACCTGTCGGTCCTGCTGTGCCTGGATGTCCTGTGGGCTGTATACCTTAAACTCAACCTCGTATGCCTTCTTCTCGCGCTTCAAGTCCTTCTCCTGCGCCTCAAAGGCACCATCATCTTGGAAGTCGTCTTCTATCTCAACGTCGGAATCTGATGTCATTAGTCAGTCGCTCCTACCCTGGCTGTTTCACTTCGTGTCATGTGATACACGTACCTGCCGCCCCAAAATCGACACTGCTGTCGTCTGCACCAAAATCGTCTCCGGAAGAGCCGCCTAGGCTCATCACCTCATCGTCCGAGTCCATAGCAGGGCCTTTATCGGATGCCAGAGATTGTGGGGTTGGAGCGGCCTCAACCTCCGCCAGCAACGCGCCTTCCTTTTTGTGACTCGTCTTTGAAGCCTTCCGCGTGGCCTCGAGGTGCGTAGTGGTAGAAATATCGTCGAAGGAGCGTTTTCGAGACGTGGGTGGAATCTTGACAGATGCTGCGGCTGCCTCGTCCTCAGGACAAGGCACCCGGCTTCGCTGGAGGTGTTCGGTGGCTGATTTCGGGTCGCAGCTCGCGGAGTTGATGTTTCTGAGCGAAATGTCTTAGTCACTAGGCGGGAGTCAGAGGAGTATGTCGAGTGGCGAAGCACGATCGGAGGCAGACGTCGGTGGATGAGTAAAGGGTTCGCAGGTGAGGATCAAGTTGCTGTACTCAGAACGGCCGGCAAGGCGCAATGACGAAGAGGTGTAGGTTCGCGCTAGCGGGAGGGTCGTCACAAGCCGCATCCGGGAGCAGGGGTCATGCGAAGTGATTGACAAAGATTTCTTAAGACCTTCACTTTCACTCCTTCATTACTCAATCGCATTCCACGGCACGGCCTTCACAGACGCGACCTTCATCAATGAGATGCGAAATGGAGTTGAGGGAGGCTTGACTGTCTTCGATGGTCAGCCTTCGGCCAAGACACTGCGGAGGCGAACCGGATCTCGCAGCCTGTTTCCGACATCATCTCCGTGCTCGTGCACTGCCATGGCGCTCTCTCCGAAGTGGCCATGAATCTGGACGTTGCTACAAGAGTCGACATGCGTGGGATACGTGTACTTCGCAGAAGCAAGATTTAAGACTCTGCAAAAGGTTGCTCTCACACAACTGCTAAGCCATAGATTTCGATCAGAAATGATGCTTCCAGACTATGCAACCCTGCAACATTACTGTCCTGGATGATTGTGGCTCTTGCGTGATGAAATAAGGAAGCTTTGCTCGTTTCTCTGGCACGACACGATGTATTGGAAGCAGATTGACTTGCAGATCTGTATACTGGATAAACGCACGAAGGAGACCTGCTCGCCGTTCAACCAAACCAGCGGCTCAAGAACAGGTCGTCGATCAAGCAGCTGAGAATCCACCGCAGAAGAATGCCCAAGAAGATTGTTCAAAAGAAAAGGGTCACTCAACGACTAAGGGTCTCTATGCACTGAGCATACATTCTCTGGAGTTCAGCACTCTCACATTCTTCATGTTAAAATCAGATCACATGCACATCGGCTATCCTCGGTCTCGAACTGAATCACAAGCTATTGGTCACATGGAGAACATTATGTGTCATGCCTCGTTCGGACATCTCATAGCACCCATATTTTCAGCTTGCATTCCTCTTCTTCGACTTAACGGCACTGTGAACTGGCAGCAGAAGCGGAAGCTGTCCTCATCTATATCAAGGCTTATAGCCTGGTCTGGGAGAGGATAAACATCCGCAACTGGGTACACAAGAACTCAGGGACAGATCCATGCCCTGCCTTGTGCAAGGGATCACGATCTCACTTATTGTTATGCGAGACATAGTGCATTGCCAGCATCAAAACCAAGATGTCGTGCATGGCACAAGATAAAGCATGGCAGCCAAGGACACTACTGGTGAGGAAAATGCTTATTCGAACGTCGTGTACGCGTGGCACCACGTTTCAATTCCGATGCAATCAAGATACCACAATCATACTTTAGGCAGAGCTTGCGGAGAGCGAAGGTGTCACACGCACAATGCAACTCGTATTCGCGTTTCTGCAATTATCAGTGAGCTCCGTGGCTCAATATGTGCCCACTTGAAGCGCCAGTGATATATGTTCACTTGACTCCTGCTCTCGCAGCGATGTTCGGACCCGCCGCGCAAGCCATCCGCACATCGCGCTACTCATCATCACTGTCCTCTTCCTCCTCACTACTCTCATCATCGGCACAAAGCACATCAACCAACTGCTTCGTTTCCTTCCGAACTTCCTCAAGCTGCTCATTCTCCGAGCTCTTCTCATCATTCCACCATGCCTCAAAACCTTCGGCTTCAATGATATCGTCCTTAGCGAGAGCATTAGACATGAAAAGCAGGATTTTCGATCCCTGTGCGCGATGAACTAGGTCTCGTTGCAAGAACAGTAAGAATTCAGCTTGCTCGTCTTCTTCCTTGACAATGCTTGTGATAAGGCCAGAGTATCGAGGTAGAAGATCCGTGACAGCCGAGTTTGGTGATTGGCCGGCTTCGATCAGAGTCGATACGCATTTACCAAATGCTACGGCAGTTGCTCGTCGGATTTGCTCGTCTTGTGCGTTTGAGCCGAGGATAAGTGCTTTGAGTTCAAGACTGATGTTGCTTGGGTCGTTACCTTTCGCCATGTCGTCGACCAGACTGCCGACTGCCTCGTTGTGAAAGTCTCTAGCTTTCGCACGAGTCTCTTTGCTCTCTTCAGAATCGGCAGAAGCGAAGCTATCACTTCTAGATTCTCGTCGAACGTGATGGCCGGGAAGGTCGTCGTCTTCGTCGTCTTCTGACTCTAGTTCGGAAATGGCGTCTTCGTCGATGGTGAAGTTTAGATTCTCAACGCCGGAGAGTAGAGAGTCGACGAGCTCTTCTTCGTCTTCGTCAATCTGCATGTGATAGCCATGACCGTCTACGCCCACGATCTTGGGATCAGCGGGTGCCTTCATCACTTCGTCCGTTTCGTATCCTCTCTTGCGCTTGAGTGTGGTGATGCGCTTGTCGCCAGGTACAGTAGTGCCATCTGCGATACGCACGGCGTATGAAATGAGTGCGCCGTCTTCCACTTTGCATCTTCGTCCGATCGAGGCTTCGTTTGCGATGATTGCGGTGCCGATTACTGCGTCGTCGCCAATGTGCGCATCATCCCAGATGTAAGCGCCATCGATCTTCACTCGCTTTCCAATTATGCAACGTCGACCAATGATGCTGTTGGTAATCGTAGTGTGCTCGCCCACAGAAGTGGCTTTGCCAAGGACGGTCCGACGATTGACAATGCTCGATCTCGCTAGTACTACGCCATCCTCCTTGTAGACATTGCCCTTGTACAGCTGAAATGATTGACCGGCCACGAGGTTGATGTCTGGCGTCAGAGGATATGTCCACCTCGACACCACATCTTTGCTGATGGCATCGAAGGTCTGGAGGTTCTTTACTCGCGCAGCGTATCCTTCTGTGGCAATATGAGTGTGGATGGTATGCTGGAAGGTCTCAAAATCCTTCAGGACACCATATAGAAAACCACGTCGTGGGAGCTGCCAGTCGAAGTTATCTGTGTACTGTGCCAGTACTTCAGGTGTGCAGATGTCGATACCACAGTCGACTAGATCTTCGCGGACTTCCAGCTCGACGTGATCCTTCAACACTTCTCCTGGAATGTCGAGCATAGCACTTTCGCCAGGTCGCAGCTGCTCGTAGTGTACGCAGCGATGTGTTTCAGAATCGAGCACAAACACTCGTCGCAAATGCTTCGATTGTGCGCGATGGGATCCTGTTGCCTCGCGGAGGACCATGGTCTGGATAGAGTATTTGTCCTTCTCGCGCCTAGCGCGATGAGCCGCAAGCGCACCTTCGAGTGGAATGTTTGCCACGACATCCCCATAAACGCTGATGAAGTCGCCCTCAATGAGACCCTTGGCATCCAGATCTCGCATACAGTCACCGACTGATCTGGAGTTTGATCTTATGATCTGCAGCTCAAACGGCGAAGTTGGGAGAACCCATTTGGAGTGGCTGCCAAGTCAGCACATGTATTAAGGTTTTCGAATTCGGCAACTCACTTCAAGTACTCTTCAACGGCTTCAGTATGATTGCCGCAATAGAGGATGACCTCTTCTACGCCGGCGTTGGCGAGGAATTCGAGTGTGTACTCAATCAGCGGTGTCCCAGCTAGCGGAAGCAGACATCTTGGTCGTTCGAGGGTGAAGGGGTTAAATCTGGTCTCAAAGGAGTCGGCGAAAATTACTGCTTGAAGTGGCTCTTCGCGCTTTTCCTCTGCCTTGTCCTTGCCACCACCTTTCTTTCCTTTCGGCGGCATCTTGGTTTTCAATCTTGTCTTAAGTGGTTGTGATGGTTTGTAGAATAAGTTCCAGTCGAAGGAGTCATGGTCGAGTCGAGTCGCAGGTCCAAATTAGCGCCGGGAGCATCCGATTGGGGCGTGCGTCAACAATTGCTTCACAAGCTTGATGAAATCACAGGCTCGACATAAGGGGACGCGACATGCATGTGCTACTGCACCAAGAGGTTGCGAGAGGAAGCGAATGCTTGATGTAACAGCTTTGACTCATCTGGCATCTACCTCAGATATGCTACCTCCTCGTCTCGACAGCCACTGTTTGGCCATCTTATCACTTCCTTGCAGCTCGCCTTTGAGCACATTACCTAGATCGTCTCGAGATCCAGTGCCATGCCATATCGCAGAAATACACACAAATGCGACAATCTGCGCATTCACCCAAACGCGCCACCTGCTCTCCGTGAAAGCAAAACGACAATTGGAAAACTCCGCCTCCGCTCTCGGGGTATATGTACATATATACAAATGCATTAAGCCCTCCGGCCAGCACGATCACATTATCGTGGAGGAGGGCGTGGAATGTGTTGCATCGGCTGAGCCATCTGACCCATCGGACCTGGCGCATACATTTGCTGACGCTTGGGGTCCTGCATGTCAGGACCTCCAGAGATTTCGTTTATGTTTCGTCGTTGTGGTGGCATGACGAGCTGTCCAGGAGCTGGAGGTGCGTACATCTGAGCACCCATCGGAGCTTGACCGTATGGAGGCTGAATGAACGGCTCTTCTGCTAGTGCACTGCCAGAAGGTGATCCACCAGTAAATTGATTAGGCGAATTCCAGTTGCTTGCGGTTGCTGGAGAGGTTGCTGGAGAGTCTTCGCTCTTCAGACTCCGTTTGGCAGAATTTAAAGGCGGTGGCATAGGGTCAGCGATTCCAGCGCCGCCCTTCTTGAGATGCGATAAATGCTTTTCAAGCATAGCAAGCAAGCCTTCTTTCGTGAAAGGTTTCGGTAATACGTCATTCATTCCTAGCGACTGTTAGTATTGCGCCTATGCTCCCAGATGTGGCCAGAACTCACCATGCTGGAAGTACATCGAAATGTCGTCACTACGTATGTTGGAAGTCATAGCGATGATAGGCGTTGTGCTATCGAATTGTCGGACAAGATGTGTGGCTGAGACTCCATCGAGGTTGGGCATAATAATATCCATGAGGACAAGATCGTACTTGGATCCGGAATTGAGCTTGTTAACAGCTTCAAGGCCATCGAGCTATTCCACACATTAGCACAATCACTAAGACATACTCGAGATGACAAACTTACAGCGCTATCGATAGAGCAGTGGAAAGCGAAAAGGAATTTGCCGCCAATTCTTCGACATGTCTGATCATCCTCAACAAGGAGAATTTGCGGTTGACGAACCCAACCTGGATCGACCTGCGTACTCTTCTTGCGTATCTCTGGCTGTGCGGGCGGCTGAATAGCTCCGTCTGGTGCTCTCGGCGGCATTGGATATGGAATATTGTGAATATGCTCGCTGTACGCAGGGTCGATACCTTGGGTGTGGCCGATCGGATAAACCATGTTGTCTAGGTCATTGTAGCCCATTGAGCTGGAGGAGGCCGCAGAATGTGGTTGTGCACCCCGGCTTGATGATCGTGTTCCGTTCCTGGTAGCAACGTCTGGTGGTGGCGTTGTGAGCGCAGCATTCATGCGCATTTGTGCCTCGTTCATTTGTTCCAGGTTGCGGGTATTGAGCATGTGGTCTGCATTGGCTTCGTTCAGAAGCTTGGCAGCATGCTGCAAAGGTGAAGCCGGCGCATCGTCTTCGATCGGTGGGACTGGCGTGGTTTGGGTATTTCCAGGCGTAGTAGTTCCATTTGCCTGGTTGTTTCCGGCTGCATTCGCGAACGGATTTGGATTCAGGATTCGACTTTCTCTTCGCCTTTGCGTGTCGACTGAGTTGAGGAAATTCATGACGTATTGCATCACATGTTCGTGGTTGACCACTGTTTTCTGCACCCCAATGACCTCCTGCAACAGCATAGAGTGGTGCATGCTGAGCTCGTTATATCTCTCCTGTAATTGCTGCAGTTGCTGTTGGGTCGCTACCAATTGTGTGTTGATGAGGTCCACTTGCTGTGTCGGGAGCATCTCGTCGTTCATGTTATTTGCTTTTCGGGGTGCTGGCGCTTTTCGTCGGATATTATCCAAAGCATCTTTGTTGTTCATCTTGAAATCGGGGTGTTTGAATTCCCAGGCCTGTGATCGCGTGAGCATAACTCACACATGTGTCCAGCGCTTGATAGCATACTCCTGGCCCGTAAGGCGATGTCCCTCCCTCTTCATTGTTATGCCGTACTTTGTGAAAGTCATATTTGTTCAATTGTCGCACAAAACTTGCGAAATTGCTGTGTTTGAAGTGCTTTGGAAGGATATGCTTCGTGAACTTCTCGTTCTGTGGGACTCGTCAGTCAGGCGCGCTCGACAGCTTCCCAATGTTTATGTCTATCCGCACCTCCAAGACGACAAAGCTGTCACCTTCATTTCCCCATCTCACTACACTCTCATCTTGTGGACTCTCCAACATTCTACGTCATGACCGTCAGTACGCGCGCAATGCGGCAGCTCGAATGGGGTTGCTCCTACTTATATAGCTTGCGAACCTGCGCATCATGGTCAGCATATATTTGAAGACAATTGAAACCTCTCTGGCTCCTCTCTACATACGAAGTCGCTGCTGTTGTTGGCCGACTGGCCGGACTGGTTGTCCATCTTCGCGGACCCCGAGGCTACGGCGGTGTTGCGCTCGTATGCTCATGCGCTCGCGTGCAATTAGTGTCGGAGTCGAGTCTCGAGGCCTCGTGGCAGCTGCGCACAATGGCGTCCGGATCCAGACAGCTGCAGACGATGCGCAACGACGGCAATGCTATGTCATCTGTCGTGCAGCGCTGCCCTGTCGCCGCGGCTATTGTCCAAGCGGCGCGCAATCCTCAGGCTCCACGTCGACGGTCGTGGTATGCGGCGAGCGGGTCTTCAATTGGTATGCGACTTCAAAGGGCCAGACTCCGGACTGAGAGTTAAGGAAAGCAGCTCGCACACCGTGCTGGTAGCGAAACGGAGATGCGATCGCAGCGGGCTACGGCTTGCCGAGTGCAGAGTTCAGAGGTAAAAATGCTGTCGATCCGACGCCAAAACTGGACGCTTAACCGCAGACGTCACAGCACAGATCAAGACGAGAGATGTTCGTCCGAACTACACCAAGATAGGAGGATGGACGGCAGGGGAGGATATTGTAAAGTACGGGTACAGGCGAGCAATAACCACACTGAACAGCGGAGACGGCATGCAACGTCCTTCGTGCTGGCATTCGAAGCTGGGTTGCAGTCCCTTGAAGCCCCCCTCTCGATGCAATTGTAAGACCCAAATCCGCAGAGCGCCGTGGTGGTTCAGCTTGGACGAGCAGGATGTGGCTGCTCTTGGTACCAAAAGACCCGCGGTCTTTGTTGAGCGGATGCACTTCGTTTCTTTTGGACCACTCGAATGCTGCCGCTTCCTCTGATCTGCGCATTCCACCCGTGGGCCAAGCTTGGAACCCTGCAAATTGCCTTCCAATATGGAGAGTATGCTCACCCTGCAAAGGACTGCCGCTTTGCTATTTCTGAGCTTGAAACAACCCCTACGTTGACATCTGCATCGAACGCAGCCATGTCCTAAATTCCAATTCTTTATACAAGGCCACGAGCGCCACAGCGAGATCGCTGGGGACTCGGCTCATTGCCGCAAAAGCAAAGCAGTTCTACTGGTTTGAAGACGTCGGCTATCGAGGAATCTCTGAAGAAGAGGGTAATCATTAGATCTACGCAAGGCCCAACTCAAACTTCACTTCACGCGTCGACAGCCAATTGCAGACTCAGAAGCAGCTCTATAATGATTGCGCCTTGTGGATAGAAGCCGTGGATGGTGCTGTTGCACGAAGACCTCGCGAAGCTGCAGGCGATCGTGCCACGAAAGCCACAAGCAGATCTGTGGAGTGTTCCCAAAACACCGCCCTACTCCCTCTTCTCCAAAACTCAATACTCCTCCCATCCGATTTGACCCAACTCCTACGTCAAAAGAAGCATATCGAACCTCGGGAGATTTTTCAGCCGCCTCGCAGAAGGCAGGTACGACGAAAGATGTTCGGATCTTATCGCACAATGATTCCAATTCCACGTCCAACATATTTCACTGCCCGTCGTGTTCTGAACCCAACATCATTTCGTAACTTTCACAAAACAGCCGCAACAATGGTCAAAGTAGGAGATACCATCCCAAACGTCGAGCTCTTCGAGGGCGCCCCGGATAAGAAAGTAGACATTGGCAAAGAGCTCGCAAGCGGGAAAGGCCTTATTGTAACCATTCCCGCAGCCTATAGTACGTATACTGCAGCTCGCCAGATTGCAGCCGAGGAACACTGCCAAAGAAGGCTGGGCTGACCATCCATTCAGGCCCGCATTGCACTGCATCCCACATACCCGGCTACATCGCAAACCCCAAATTGAAGGATGCGGGTAAAGTCTTCGTCGTCTCCATCAATGACCCGTTCGTGTAAGTGCATTCTCCGGAAAACCTCGATCAGTCTCCGGTGTTGTATCCGCTAATATATCGCTTCGCTTGGATATAGTATGAAGGCTTGGTCCGAGGGTTTGGATCCTGAATATAAGAGTGGCGTAAGAGATCCCAAGATCTGGCACTTTTTTTTTTGAGATTGCTAATGTGAAATCTGTAGATTCGATACCTTGGAGATGTTCATGGCGAATTGATCAAGGCTTTGGATTTGGAGTTTGATAGTAAAGCGATTTTTGGAGTGGTAAGTTCGCTTTGGGACAGGATGAGACATGCGGCACGTGTGTGTTTCATTTTGATCGGAAGCTACCATAATATCACGGAGACTAATGAAAATACTGACATGAGGCAGAATCGCAGTAAGAGAGCTGCTATTCGAGTTCAGGACGGAAAGGTTGAGTCCTTTGAGGTTGAGCCGGATAATGTTGGTGTCAGCGGTATGCTCAGAAAACACGAATTTGTAAGGACAAAGATGTGCTAACATTGCTATAGTGACTGCTGCCGAAAAGATCCTTGCTTGACTGCCTTCAGCACCAAGACTTTAATCTAGACGAGCTGACCACGAAAGACATCGCGCTCCAACCTTGACAATGGTAGACGCTTATATATGATAGACCAAAAAAGAAAACGGAAGCACGACATACTCATAACGGCATCAATTGTTTTACACAGTCGAACAAAGTCTATGCAGATGCTTCAAACAGCACCATGAATCATACCCGTACATCGGCAAGCGCCAGTCGAAGCGAAGCATTCTGAAGATCGTCGCCGCGATCATGTTCCCATCCTTAACCCACATAGCGCCGATATGATCAATTGGCCCAAGGGGTATCGAGCGATTTCGAAGCACATACGCAGCGCAATTGTACAGCCCACCACACCAGCAAGCAACGAAAAAGTCACTCAAGACAAACCAAGCAGGCCACCCTGCTGCGCAAACTTCATCTGGTATTCCCTCAGGTCCGCCCATGTCCTGAGTTCAGCATCCTCATCTTCTGGTTGGTCGTTGTTATCACTGTTGGCTGGGCTCACTCGTTCCAGCTTCATCAAAATTTTCAAGAATGCACTGAGGTATTCTTGAGCTTGAATGGCAAGTTGACCTTTACGTTGGTCAGGTGTCTCAAGGAGTGTGCTCGCAATCGAGCGAATCTTCATGGTCTGACAAGGCTGGGTCAGCACAAAGCTCGTCGGCTTCTGGACGTTGGGGTGACTTACGAATGAGTCGGCATTGGGCTCCATGTTGACTTGGTCAATACTGCCCAGCACGATGAGAAGGTCTTTGACGATGCTCTCGCGCTCTTCGCGCATTTCGTTCTCAATAATGTCGTAATGACTGGTAGGAATCTGAGGCACCATATTGTCGATGCCAGCAGCTGTGACGCCGGCACCCGGTGAGCTTGGCAAGGATCCGGGTTGGGATTGTTTCGATCGCTGATGAGCTTCGCATAGATTCCAGTATTTCTCTACCAGATATGAGCGAGTGGCCAAGCTCGAAGCGTAGATGTTAGCCTTTTGGATCTCATGCTGGGATCGTCGGCGATCTTCCGGCGACTGTTCCGCAGTGACTCGCGAGGACGGACTCATGAGGCTCTGTGCTGGATCTCTGCCGAGATGTGGCTGAGCGAAAGCGGGATAGAAGCCGTTGCTCTGGTTTGGAGTACCACCATTCGTTTGGACAGTGATCTCCGCTGGCAAGTTGCTCATGGCTTCCTTGCATCGGCGAAGAGACTCGTGGAGGACACGCTTCTGTCGATCCCAATCCACGACTGCATCGATACCCCAGGCCATCTCCATAGTGGCCAGTGCGTTGTACGAGCAGTAGACGCGGACATTGGCGTTGAAACCGGCGATCATGGGCACCAATCCAGCGGGTTGCTGCTCAGTATGAGTCGGGTAGATGCAGAAGTCATCGACTTCAGTCGGTAGAGGTGGGTAGGGCTCGGTATGTGTCGGCGGAGGAATGACCAGTTCACCAAAGCTGGCTCCTAATTGCTCCATTGACTTGACGCTAACAAACATCGTCCAGAAGATGCGACGGCCCATCTCAAGCGTAATGTTGTCGAGTTCGTTGCCGTTCTCCAATCCATTGCTGTGACTTCCCATCGCGGTCGGCAGAGAGCCCAATTGGGCGTAACTTTGGGCTTTGGCTTTATGCAGGCCAAGAGTTCGGAGGATGGTCAAGCATTCGCCGAAATATAGCCGACCCAGACGCCATCTGAAAGTATAGACGCCTGTCAACGCGAGGAAATAGCTTGTTGCCGCGTCATACACATTCAAGTGGTCACTTTCGAGGTATCCTGGGCCACGCGCCACCGCACACACTTTTTGGCATCGCTGTACCAGACTCATGTGGTTGGGAAACATGTTCTCTCTCTTCTGAGCTTTGAGGTGCAGACGCGGCTTTCTTGGGAAAGACGCGACTAGAGCTCCAATCATGGATGCCAGCAAGGACAGGAATGACTTGTTCGTCAAGTCCTCTCGTCGCTTCCAAGCTTCGCGAAAGCTTGGCTCGTGTGGGAATGGGCAAAGTGGGTGGATGTAGGTAAAGAAGTCGTCAATGAGCAGGTCGAGCGTTTCGATCGGGCAAATAGACTCTGCAGAAAGTGGCGCTGAGGAGTGCCCAGAAAGTGCAGCCAAAGCGTGTGCTGCATTCGTAGGAGAAGATGGAGAAGACATTCCGGAGCCAGGTGTGCTCGCTGCGGCCTGCTCTTCGAGTCGTCTACGCTTGATAGCCTCTGCATGTCGATTTGGTGGTCCTCTTCGCCTGCTAGGTCGATCGAATGTGCATGGAATGTCCAATGCCGCACATGCTCGGCATGGCGGTCCAGTTTCGTCACACTGTCAAATGTCAGAATTTGCTTGAAGCTCGCCATTACAAGGCTGATGAAAATCTGCCCACCTTGACTTTGCGAATGCTGCAGGAATCACAAGCTTTCCTTAGGCGATTCGTCTTCTGTGGTTGCTCTGGAGTTGAGGTTTGCGTAGCTGGATTTGAATGACCTGCTGCGCTCGTAGGATGGCTCGTCACGGGAGTCGGTTGCTGAAGGCCATGTACGGTGTGGTGCATCTGCCTATGCTGATGCTCGTCCAGACCAGAATGATCGTGAAGTCCTTGAGCCAGAGTCTGGACATGTTGAGGGGCGGGACTGTGGTGGTTCGAGCCTGGAAGGGTTTCGACCTTGGGATAGATGGGTTGGTTCAAGTTGCTGAACTGGAGTTGCTCTTGCTGCGCCGGGTCCAACAACTGCTGGGCGCCCGCCTGGGTCGCGTAGAGGCCATTGTAGTGCTGCTGTTCGGGCGGCGGCGGGTAGTTGTTGTTGGACATCTGCGCGAGCATCCAGTTGTGTACCTGGAGCTGCGATGAGTAATAATTCGACATCACGGCGGCAGACATTCGGGACAATGGTGGGCGAGGTTTGGGTAGAGCCCCAGAGTCTTGTATAGCGCAGCGCGGAGGGCGCGCGAAAGTGGGCGCGATGTCGCCGGTAAATAGGACGATGATACACGAGAGCGGTACTTACGATGACAAGTTCGATCGTTAGATGCCAGGCGCAACTGATAACTTGAGCTGCGGCAAGTGGCGGCCACCGACTGGGATCCCTCACTGGCGTCGCACGAGGGGATGCTCAGACCAATTTGGAGATCAGGTCACGCAGTCCCTTGAAAGGCTTGAGCGGTGGCTCGAGGCGCGAGCGACGTCCGAGTGCAGAGACTGATGACGGGAGAGACTGGGAGCTGCAGGTGCTGCCAACATGCAGCGGGCGCCGCCTGTCAGCCTGTCCTATGCGACAAACCCGCACGGCAACGGGAGCCAAATGCAATGAACAGCGGTCCAGGGTGTGAGGTTTAGTGCTGGTCGGGTCTGGTGTGCAGTGAAGTTAGGCAGAGTCCGTGAGCCTGTGCTTGTGCCTGAGCGACTAGAGACTAGTCGAGCGCAGGATACAGGCTGCCTCTAGCAGCACAGCGCAGCACGCTTTGCCTCAAGCTCAAACTCTATCTCGAAACAAATGGCGGGCCAGAGGAATAGGCTAGTGGCACGGCGAAGGGAGTAGTCTGTGTATTCCTGCATGTACTGCACTGCAGCGTCAAGGTCGCGGGTTGCTCGTTAGGATTAGAACGCTGCAGCGCACGCTGGCAAGGTCCACCGCCGGTGTGTCGCAATCAAACAGAAAAGACACCACGCGCTGGGGAGAGCAGGCGTCTCCTGGCCGCGGCCTGCTGGGTGTGCTCAAAGACGTGAGGCAATGCGATTGTGGATGCTTGGAATGAAAGCGATTCGCAGCAGCGCACCACGCGTTGCGATGCTTGCTTGCCCGACGACGGCTACGACTTTTCTGGCACCCCAGTCCCAGCGTCTCCCAGCGACTGCAGCATGCTTTCTTGGCGACAGATCCACCACCTCTGCGGCAGGCATTCTGAGCTTTCACTTTCACACTCCCAGGCGAGTTTCGAGCTAGCTTGCACCTACCTGGACGCGCAGCCTGTTCACAATGTCACAGGCCCTCGAAGCGCGCTAGAAGCACTCTCTACCAGGCCCGTTGGCGAGTTTACCGCGCCCGCCAGGCTGTCCCAGTTTGCGAGCAGCCTCTGGCGTGGCCCTACTTGTTCCTGGCTTGCGGAAACCACCGCCCAACGCCTGCGGATAAGCCGCTATGCTCGAAACCACCACGAGATTCTCTCGTCGTCATTCGCGGATTCGCTGCTCCACTGCTGCCCAGTTTCTGTCCTACACAGCGAGACGAGCGACCCGCTACCGACTTGAGCAAATTTCTTTTCTGCAGCTCTGTCCAGCTTAGTGTCTTTTCGGCTGCGAGTAGGCGAGCGATTCACACACAGAAATTGGCTGCTTCGTAAGTTCATACAGGGTGTTTCAATCCCATCCTTCGACAGGCCCGCAGGTAGTCTTTAGTCGGCCCCGACTGCACTGTTTGGGCAAGGCGACTGGGAACTTACATCAGACCGCGGGGGCGCGCGAGCATCTCATCGAAAACCAGCCGCGTTCGACATGGCTTGTCCTAGCTGCTGTATACAGGCCTGCAGGTCAAATGGCGTGGGCAGGGAACCTCTTGTTCACAGATGCTTGGCCTGCTTGGCTTGTCATGGGCGACGTGTTCCGAGACTCTTCCGTAGATGTTCTGCGTACACCTGCGCGAGACGAGTTTGACAACGGCAGCGTTGCACCTGCATGACGCACGTCCGTTTAGCTGAACTCTAATATACATATGTCCAATCCTATCCTGACCCTCTGCCCGCTCTCCTCGAGAAGACTTTCTCTGCATTTCGGACCCAGCACAACACCCTGCTACCTGAGACGTCAGTTCTCGTAATGACGATGCAATGACCTCTGCAGTTGGTAGATCCTTGCCGACCACGAGCAAGTCACGAGCATTGATGGGTCGATGTCAAGGACAGCTTAAACTCGGAAACAACCTCGTCGGTCCTACGACTGCTTCGGGATGCCGTGTCTACAAACGGCAGTATATATTTAACCGGAAAACACTCGCCGGGATCTCGTGCATCCTCGAATCAGCTGTGCTACAGTTAGACTTCATCCAGAAACGTATTCTGAATGAGGAGACTCAGCGCCGTCGTAGATCGCGTTCGTTGCGCAAGCTGCCGCCACACCTAATCTGCTTCGACCACTACAAGTTGCAGATCGATGGTACAGTAGTCGGACATCCCTCGGGACGCTCAACTTAAGAAGCAGTGGGAAGAGTCGGAAAAGAAATTTCGAAACGTAGCGCTCGGTCGCCAGCTGCCGAAGCTCGAGTGTAGGAAGTAGACGGGCCCACGTAAACCTAGAAATCGAAACAGGAGGACTGGAGAATATATCCTCTGTAAGGATAATGGGGTAGAAAGAAGGCTCTAGGCAGAGCTGCATCTCGAAATCTGCCGTGTCATGAAAACCACCACACTAATGCAACGGATCGGAATGGAGTCGGCAAATAGCCCAAGGTTCAGGATCCCCTTCGTCCAGGAACATCCGTCGAAGCGATGAAGCAATTCGAGGAGCGTAGAGGCGTTAAGGCTGGAGAACAATTTCCAGCTCTTTGATGGTTGTCACAAATGACTCGTCACGTCGTGCCGCACTATTGCATGCAAGATAATAGTCAGTTCGGAATCTGAAGGCCTTTGAAAAAGGTGTGCAGTCGCCCTGAACCAATCCAGAAGCTGTTTGTACGAGTGAGGCTTCATGAATCTCGAGACGGTGAAGCCTTGACCACCTCATTTGCCAGTATAGGCAGCATGACCGCGAACGAGCAAAGTCAAAGTGTAGGAGGATCATTCGGGCATCACATGGACTTTTTTCGAGGTTGGATGTTGTTTTGCCATCGTGATAGAAATTTCGAATGTCCTTCCAAGATAGCGAGGGATGTAGCATGTAAGCATGCCGCGTCGGACTCGACACCGCCACTTAGGCACCTAAGCGAGTGTGGTTGTTGGTGGTATTCCTAGAGATAAGAGCCGTAGAAGATCCGGCAATTGGATACATCTGCCACGCTCTTCACAATCTGGACAACATTCGTCTTCGCTTGTCGTCGGCTCAGCATTGAAGAGGAGCGGTGAGAGTGGTAGTCCAGTATTGGGCAGCGTGACAGCGAGAGCAGAATGTCGAAGCGACCATGGTGGGAGAGTAGACGATGTGATGTTCTGGCAAGTGTCTTGAGGCCAGAGAGAGCAAGTCGACCCTTCCGCTGTGATGAGTCGCAAGACCAAAGCCAGAGGAGACCCTGATGGGAGTGGGAGGAATTTCGATCTTCGAATTCGTTTCTGCGTTCGCTTTTCCACTTTCCTTGTAGGCAAATCGTGATGTGACTATCTTTGTTGAAGATTCGTATGTCAAGATAAAATAAGAAGAGTTGAGGTGAGGTGCAAAAGAAGGTGTTCTCTCCGTCGTGCCGCGTAGAAAGTTTTGGCCCTCTCTTGAATTTCGGCGAGTTGCGACAGCTCCGACATCTCGCACACTGCAAGCAACCACGCCGGACTTCAGTCCTTTTGCTCATTCATCAGTGCGTGCTGCTTCCATCCGGAACGCTTCCGTGCAGCGTGCGTGCTCTCCTTCAAACGTGATGATGTCGCATTCCAGTGCGAACGATGACTTTTACAACCAACTCCAGGCGTTCGCCAGCACCTGGCAAGCGTACCAGACGACATCCACTGCCGAGCCAGGGTTGGGTACCGAGCGTCACCAGACTGGCAGATCACCGAACACTCGCCTACCGGAAGGCTTGAGAAGTCGTTGCCGTGCCCTCATTGACAATACCGAGCGAGCCAGAATCCTGTCAGAGGCCTCCCAAGATGCTGGATTTGTCACGTGGCTAGATGCGCAACAACAGCATCTGAGAGAGAATCTCGGCCATCACGACCTTGTGCTCGGCAACTCCAATTTGGGAGGGACCATGCAACCTGTGGCCACGCAAGCACGCTCTCGCTTGCTAGAGCTCCCAGCAGAGCTGCGTGAGCAAATCTGGATGTACGCTGTGACTGAATGGACTCCTGCATCAGACGAAAATTACGAGACAGTTCACGAAGGACCGAATGCTCATGATCTATTGCAACGCAAACTGTTGTTGAAAAGGCCTATCAGGATGGACCGCTTCAACCGGCCACCTCCTCCACCCATAACTAGAGTGTCTCACCAGCTCCGGAGCGAAACTTTACATCTGTACTACCAATGCAATATCTTCGAGTGCTGGAGACCACTATTTTGGCTAAAGGACTGGAGCCAGAGCACGTTCATTGACTGGCTAGTCTCGCTTGGCCCAGAAAAGACTAAATGGCTCCAGCATATCGTGCTCCTGTACAAGCATGAGGGAGAACTGGAGCATGACGTTCAGAGCGCGCTTGCTGAGGAAGGATTCATGCTTGCAGAGGACGCTATCAAAAACAAACAGGAACTAAGTGAGTACGAAATGTGCTTTGAGGAGCTCGGCCTGCCTAGGCACTTTGGCAAGAAGCGACGCTGGGATCGATGGATGGCTGGTAGCGCTGCGAGTTGAACAGGCCGCAGCCCTGCTCGACCAGCATGCTACGCGATTGACCATGATCCAACCTCGACGACACCCTGTATTGTAAACGGGCCTTTTCTGAAGAACAACCACTGGATGTGATCACGAGGACAAAAGTTTGTCTACGTCTGATTTGCAAAGGCCAGGATACCGCAATGAGATGACTCCAGGCTTGTTCATTAATCTCCACCTCAGCTCGACTAGAGATGATTGGCAATATCAGCTCTTTGGCATCGCAGAAGCAGACGTCACTGTCATCTTGAGTGAGGGGCCCGACATGGGATGAAGCTCTTCACGATCGACCGCGCATACGGCAGTCATGGTTCATTTGCACTGCCACCGTTCCTTCATTACTCGTCCATTGTGCAAACTCAGCTTAGAGCCTCGCCTGAGAAGATCACTAGCAGGGCATGCGCAGCGGCATCAAGACAAGACAACGCCGGCGCATTAGCAAACGGGACATTCCGGATGTCAGTGACCCTCCCAATGCGAGCAACGACAACAGGAACACCAACATTCGGTCTGTTCGAGGTCCTTGCAATCTCGATATCTGTCTACTCCTAAAACGAAGACATTGACCTGGTTGTGCGTCTTAGCCCCAAAAAGTCGAAGCCGTCAATTGCCTACTATTACTCTTCTGGTCGAGCAAGAAAGCTGCATTAGCACCCATATGACAGCTGCAAGCTGGTCTAGATGGCGTAAAGCGTGACTTTTTGGGACCTTCAATTCGAGCATTGCTTGTCCTGCGATCTTACCGAGACTGATGGACCATCAAATGTCATGCAGTCATTAGTCATGCTGGTCATCGTCGCGGGCGACGAAAAGAGATTGTCCGGTTCGCAGTCCGAAAGCAGATTGTACGGACCGGTGGTTGTAAGCCAAGATAGAGCATAGCCGTGCCTTTCGGCCTGGGACCAGCCTTGAGCAGGTAACGAGAGCGCCGGGTCCACATTCCGACGTCCTTTGCGCCTATAGCTATCTGTGAAGAGGGGAGAAGCTCCTAGGGCAGTCCTCATCAGCATTGAGACTGTCAGTTGCAGCATTGCAACCGCCTGCTGATCGCGTCCGAATCATGCCCTGAACAAGACAACGGTTAATTGAGACTCCTGTGGTAATCGACCGCAATTTCTATTCTCCTTCCACCAAGCGATAGAAGGACACGACCTGATGAGAACAATAATTTCGCGCAACAGGAGTGGAGTATTTGCTCACCGCCAGGACGGACATCTAGCTGGCCTTGCTCTCCACGGACTGGAGCGCCTAAACATCGGAAAATGCAAGTCGGTTCCTTAGCTTCACGATCCCGCCTCTTCACAATGCACGTGCTTCACTGCATTCTCCTGCGGCCGCTACACAGATCGATCACCAACGAGCGGTTGTCGTAAAACAGCAAGTTCATCGACACGGCGACCGTACCCAACCAGGCCTCGAGACGACGGGGTTGAAATCGCTAGTCATGCCATGCACACCTAGACGCCATCAACGACGATACCCTCCAATGTCCTGCTCATCCGCCGTGCCCGATGTCCAACCTACGGGAAACCACGTGCGTGGTTGTTCCTCGTGACCCGCCCTATCGCCCCCTTTACAGGATTGACAACATGGTGTGTTGTCTAGTGCTTCCTCTGTGTGACCTTGGGTTGACATTTTTGGTAAGCCGGAGGGTATGTGAAAAGGACCGGTCTCCGTGCCATGAGGGTGTGAATTCCTGTACTTTGGTCGACGATGCGATAATCTGAGACTGGCGCTGACACTGACGTCTTACAACAGAACGAATCAGGACTCATCTCTCCACGCACATCTATGGCATCAATGTCATAGGAATGCCTTTGCACCTGTCAATGAATACGTCGGCCAAGTCTGTCAATGAGACTGCTATGCTTGATGGGGATCATGCGTGATTTTCGCGTTGATGCGCCTGCTGAATCAAGTCAACCATTCACCCTAGACAACAACAACAACACTCACGTCAACTGCTTTCGAAAACATGCCTGTCACTACGCTTGACCTTTTCAGATCATGTATTGCGAGCTGTTCACTTGATCCCTGCCCGCATAGCATAACAACCAATGTTGCACCATCTCGTATTACCTCGAAAAAGGCTGTGATCTGGCTTGCAGTCAATGAGCCCTGCCCTGTCAGTATTGCTTGGTCTTCATCAACTTGAAGGCACACAGTCACCCCTTCAGACAGTCAGCAAAGTTACGGAAACTCCCTTGCATATCCGACATCCATGTTCGCATATGATGACCTCCAGCAGCACCCTGGAGCTGCCAATGTCGCCGGCGTCCTAAGATAAACAGCGATCACAAATACGCCGATGCAAGCCGCTTTAGATGTCATCATCATCTCTCGTCGTCGAGGAAGTGATTGACGGCAAGAAGTAAGCATGCTTGAGATGAGGCCTCTCAGTATTCACCGCCTTTCTTACAACATCCAGGCAGAGTATCACAAGATGCATTTCGAAAAGACCAGCGAGGCTGTACAGTACTCGTGGGACAGGCCAGCACGAATGCTTGAGAAACAGGATCATCACCCTCGTCCAAAGCCGGTATGCACCTTGCTCCGAGCATCCCCGTCACATATCGATTTTATCCTTTTCGGAGCCATGTTTCGCCCCCACGGCGTTAAGTTTCTCCTTACGGGCTCATGTTTCTCCTAAAGTCTGTTTTGCTAGTCCTATATAGTACTGTTTTTTAAAGTAGCTAGGTCCGTATATTACGCTAGTATAGGGCGTTAACGCCCTACTAACGGCTAAACTAATTCTAGCTAATATTTAGTTAGATACCCCTTATTTTAAATAATAGCTTCGTAACGCTTATATATCGAATCTATTATATTTTTAAGTACGTAATCTAGTAGCTTCTACTATAACTACTCTATCTCCTAATCTAGCTATATAACTATTTTAATTTAATATATATACTAAAGTTTATTTTTAATCTATACCTAAATATACTCGATAGGATTAAGATCCGTATAAGGACCTTAAGGAGGTAAAGTCTCCTACTAAGGCTTAGCTTAGCGCGTATACGTAACGTATATAATATATATACTTTTACGTAGTATTATATATAGTTTTAAATAAAGGTACTTATTAGTTCTACCTTCTATTAATCTATTAGTTAACAGGTATCCTATACGTTACTATATACCTAGCCCCTTATAGTTCTAATAAGTCTATCTATCGTAGTAGCCTATAGGACCTTATACGATAGACGTAGATAAAGCGACTACGTCGAGTAGTAAAAATAATAATAATACGTCTATAACTAACGAGGAACGCGTCTAACGGGATACTAAACGATAAGCTACGCTTAATAAGCGATAGGCTACGTTAAACGAGCGTATTGTACGCGAAAAGGTAGAGTAGAAACTACTAAAATAAGAAGTCTAA